>SNQJ01S0033499.1:116037-136750 GCA_010110895.2 Picea sitchensis | reverse complement strand
TAAAGTGCATTCACATTCTTTTTATTTCATTTATTTTTTAGGAATGCACACACATTCATAAATAATCTGATTTTCCAAGTGTGTGTAGCGGTTCCATAAGTACTGAGGTTGTAGGATTAAGAACACATGCACATTTCTAGGAATGTGTATGCGTTCCTGTGTTCATTCACACCCCATTTCCATTTGAAATGTACACTTAAATAAAGAATTATGTATATGTATACTAAATTGAAATATAAATTGACATGTACACTGAAATCGATACGTTAGAAATTGAAATATAGACATTGACATTAAATAGAAATAGAAATTGAAATTGAATAGAAATTGACATTGACATGTACACTAAAAAAAATGCGTTAGCAATTGGCATGTACACTGAAATCAACATTTATCTATATGTATAATGAATAGAAATAGAAATTGACATGTATACTAAAATCAATGCGTTAGAAATTGAAATTGAAATAGAATTTGACATGTAGACTTAAATCAATGCGTTATAAATTGAAATTGAAATAGAAATTGACATGTACACTGAAATCAATGCGTTAGAAATTGAAATGTACACTGAAATCAACACATATAGAAATTGACATGTACACTAAAATCAATGTGCAAATTGATCAAAAATCAACATTGAATAGAAATTGACATTGAAATAGAAATGGAAATTGACATAGAAATTGACATTGAATAGAAATAGATATTGAATAGAAATTGAAATTGACATGTACATTGAAATTAATGTGTTAAAAATTGGCATGTACAATGAATTAACAATTATGTATATGTATAGTGAATATAAATGGAAATTGACATGTACACTAAAATCAATCCGTTATAAATTGAATAGAAATAGAAATAGAAATTGAAATTGACATGTACACTTAAATCAATGCATTATAAATTGACATGAACACTAAAATCAACACATGTAAAAATTGGCATATAAATTAAAATCAGCATATTGATTTCAGTGTATATGCATTGATTTCAATGTACATCTTTCATTATTTAACATTGTTTATTTCTATTCAACTTATTTCTCATGTAACTCTTGAAGTATACTTCTGAATAATACTTTACATGTTCTCAACAAACTAAAGAAGTTGATTAAATTTAAAATTATCATATTAATCTCAGACATATACATGTACATAATTTTCATCATCTACAAATTGTGTCACTACTAAAAACTAACGAAGATGGATTGACATTGATCATTCTCAATGATACTCTCAGATATACTTTCAACCAACTGAGGAAAGTGAATAAATTTCAAATGATCAAATTAATTTTAGACATATAAATATGCATACTTTTGATCATCTACAAATTGTGTCAATATAGTAAAAATTGAATAAGATAGATTGACATTTATCCTTCTTGATATTACTCTCTATACTTTCAATCATCTGAGGAAAGTGAGTAAATTTCAAATGATTAGATTAATATTAGACATACACATATACATAATGTTTATCATTGTTGGTGTGTGGTTGTAAGACCCCAGGTTAAAGTTATCCAACCAACAAAACCCTTCATATACCGACCCTTTCGACATCACCTACATGCAAGTGAAGTCTCACCCAAGGCATCTACTCAGTCTGCAAGAACAAAGTTTCTGCAAAGATGAGGGGATGTGAGGTCCTCAATAGATTCATTGATACTTATATACCCTGTGTGCAATATTATGTGTCTCTTATCCCTTGATTAATTGGTAAATTCAATTATACAACACCATTATAATGTAGATTTTGACATAGACTATTAACTAGAAAATTCATATTTACTGCGCATCACTCATATAAAAAACAAATCTAGATCTAATCATGCATAAAAAGAATCATCCATGAAAAATCACATAAAAAGATGTTAGAAAAATAGGATCGTAGAGAAATAAAATAAAACAAATGCATAAATAAAAAACAAAAGATACATAATACAATAGAGACACAGATATATGTGGTTCACCCAATGTGGGCTACGTCCACCAGAGAAATTTCCAAGTCCTTCCTCTATTATTATCCAACAAATGAATGGATACAACCTAACACACATCAACTATAACTTCCTTTTATTTATCTCACAGTCTCCTCTCTCAGAATACAATATTCAATCTACTACACACACAACCGCAATACAATTCTTCTACCGTTAGATCTACTACCTTATAATGAACGGTTTAGATTGACTATGAACTGCATATGAATTAGAAATATAATAAGGCTCCACAACCAACAAAATAAACATTCAGACACAAAATTTAATGTGGTTCACCCAATCCTTGGGTTGCGTCCACAACGAATGATTTCTTTATTATTCTTCATGCAATTTACCTCAGGCTTGTGCATTGTGCTACAATAGATACATTGTGATATCTCTCCCCATCCTTCCTAACCACTCTAGAATGCAAGACTCTCTCTGCAAAATCTCTCCTAAACATTCAATTATAGGCTCTCTCTCATTCTAAGCCTATACTCCCAATAACAATAACAAAAACCTATATTCTTCAATAGCCTAATTTCTCCAACCCATTACATATTTATACATAGAGGTTAGGTCTCAAAACCCTACTCATTTTTTCAAAAACCCTATGAAAACTCATTATCACTCATTATCACTCATGAAAACTCATAGTTCATGCATGATTTTCCTTACTTCATTCCTACATGATTCTTTTCCTTTCTTTTTCCCTGCATGTCATTTTTCCTTCCTTTTCTCCCACACGTTTCTTTTCTTTCCTTTTTTCCTACATGATGATTTTCCTACTTTATCTCCTTTCTTTATTCCTTTATTTTCCCTTGATTTATCTTCTTATGTGTTGCCAAATGCACTTTTCATGTGCACTCTGATTCTGGATGCACCTTTACTACACACTTAGGTCTTTCCTTCTCTTATTTCCTCTAATACTATGCATCTCCTCAACCCTTAGGAAATTTCTCAAAATTGCATCCAAAATTCTTGTCAAATAGGCCCCCAACACTCACTTGTGGCTCATCTCAAGCCACTCAAGTTTGTTGCATCACTCCCTTCCATGACTCCATAAAAATTTTCAATGTCTCTCTGGATGTAGCACGTTCTTTATTTTCCTCAACCTAATTCTCCAAGATTTCTTCTACGGCCTATGTCGTTAACGTCACAATATTATCCTCCCAATATTTCTTGGACTTCTTCATCATGCCTTGATTTTCTACCAATCACCCTATTATCTTGAGTGCTTCGTCCTGTAGGGGTTCCAATCGTTGTGTGAGTTTTATTCTATGCCCTCATCTTCTCTATATCGCTATATAATTATATGTTTGCAAGGATGGATGACATGAATTACACTGGTGGCAGAGTGTTTATTCTTTCATAGGATTTCTCCACCTTCTACAACGCACTTCTTACTCTTTTCTCAAATTCCTTCAAATTTTCATTCATCGTTAGTTGTTTCCAAACCCTCACTCTTTCTTCACATATCCTCATGCACTCCTAATTGAGACACTTAATTTTTGTGACTGAGGTTATCGTTGTAATGTCTCTTTTTTATTTCTCCTCAGTTTGTGTACCTAGTGTGGTGTGTGCTTCTAGCTCTCCAGTCCTATTGTGGAAACCTTGAATTACATCATTGATGTTTTCTATCACCTAGTGTGGTGTGGCTTCTATCACCCCCAGTATCTTGAGAATCACCCTATATATCTTTTGGATGGATTAGTGTACCCTCTCGACCTTTTTTTTGGCCTCATACTTTTCCTGCAATACCTCATTATGAACCTTCTTGCAGGTTTTCCTTATCTTCTATTACCTTGGTTAAATCCTTTGTCATTGTTTCTACACGGAACTGTATTTCCTACACCACCCCTTCTTGCAAGTCATGTAAGGCTTCCATGGGTATCTATGACAACACTAAGTGAAGGTGACTTAGTGATTATGTTTGTTACTTCATCTCTCACGCAAGGAACTCAATTAATTTAGATGATACCTTGAAAATTTGGTACCCTATTGTGATCTTTGGAAGGTATGAATTGGTGGCCCTTGCTTCTCCAGCCACACTTTCTTGTCATCCTTCAACGGATATTTTCTCTGGTGCCATGATCATTTCCTCCACCTGTTGTTGTAATATCATCATTTTCTCTTGCATATTCTTGGTTATGTATTCCTGTAGCTATGACATATGTTGAACTTCCTCCTCTATGGAATCCCTTACTTGGTAGCTGATTCTATCAATATCATCATGTGTTAGAGTGTAGATAGCTAGCTCTTTGTGGGATTTAATCTTCTTGTGTGAAAATGGTGTTGGCCCCTTATCCTTGTATTTCCTCTTATGTCCTACTTTTGGGACTATCTACTGCGTGTCTCCCTATTCTAGTGTTGTGTCCTGCGCATATCTTGTGCCATTGCCTTGTTCACTTCCTCATGCCTCATATAATTTTTCATCTTCATTGTCTCATTCCTCTTCCTCGTTAGGGTGCTCCATTTTATCAACTATAATTTTCCATATTTCATCCCATTCATTGGAAATAAGGAATACATCCTTCTCTATCAACTTGTAGTTGGTTGGAAGACACTAGCGCATCAGGTCTCTTTTATCCTGGATATACGTGTGGTGAATCCTTGTTTTGAAGTGCAGGATATCCTGATAGTTTTCCACAGTCTTGGAGGTGATGCGTGATGTGTGCTCTATGATGTGTCGAATCATGTCCAAGTAGACATAGAAGGTGACATGATTGTCTTGTTGTCTCCCCTTCTGCGGAGTATGTCATAAGTTAACATATCACGCTGGTACCTGATTTTTTCGTGATGTTTTAAAAAACTAGCACTCATTAGACTCCCTTTAGGTGACCAATTCTATTAGTATGATAAGCTAGGCATAGTGAAATTCCATGCCTTTCTCCTAGGATTCGGTGAAATCTATCAGAAACCAATTGACCAAAAATGTGGCCCAATTCATCTACACCCCTTCTACACACTTCTCTGTAGCTACTTTTAGTGCAACTCACACCTCATCCTTCCAAAATTTCCTTAGTAATTTGTAGGCCAAGACCTGCGTTGAAAATATAAACACATCATCACTTATGTTGGCGACATCCAACCCTCACTTTCCTCTAAAGGTGTTAAACTTCTCTTTCATATTTTTCAGATAATGCTTTCTCCCCAGGATTATTTGTGAATAATGTTTTCGAATCCTCCCCTACTATCGACAGTCCTGTTATCTACACAATCAATTGCATATTGATAGATACTAGTGGATCTAACCATAAATTCCTTTCGTGGACGCAACTCAAAAGAAACTTAACACGGATGTTTATTTCTAGAATTCTACCAAAGTGTGGGATTCTTAATAGGTTTAATATCCATGTTTTTTCTATCTTAACCACCCAGCTCTATGGCTTGAGAAGTATTGCACCTGTCCCTGGTATGCTTCTAGTGCTTAAATACTTGTCCCGTGCTAACTCGGGAAACTTCTGTGCATTTGTTATGTCATGGTTTGAAAAATTTAAGTAAACGACCTTGACCATCAGGTCCCCTTCAATAATCATACTAGGTGGTATGTCTGGCGTAACCAATGGGTACTTCACATCCTTGGGCAATATAACATGTGGTGCAGTTTCCTTTCTTAGTGGTATGTAATCCCTAGGAAATACTGGATATGAAGCCAATGCTCTGGGAATTTCCTCGAATTATGGTGTGGCTTGTGGTCACATTCATTATGGATTTCATGTTGAAATAGTTGGTGCCCCAACTTTTGGTGGTGCCATTTCTCTCTGTGGGTGATGCTCCCCCTTTTTGGCTCTTCAAATGCTATGTGGAGGCTCTGGTTCACCTGTGGTCTACTATGTATTCTCATAACTCTTATGAATGAAAATACCCTTTACCTGTCAGCCCCTAGTGATTTTATAATGCTTTGGTATGTGTCCTTGCATATTCACGCCTGAACTAATGGTCTAATCCACTAGTTTTGTACTCAATGCATGATTAAATGTTGCTTTGTTACCAAATTTGTCGATGGATTTTTTCCTCATATCACCAGTCTGTCACGCTCTCTGATGATTTTTTCCATTTATGACTACACATAGTCTTTATTCCTTGTCAGTGACATTTTTTAATCATCTTTTCCACCTTTTAATCCCTTTAACGGTATTTTCGGTCCTGTCCTGCACAATTTTTATGGATTACTTGTTCGTTTACTGCAAAGTTTTTTTCTTCTGCATGTAATATCCTTTCTTGGCGTAGTTTCATCCATTTGTGTGACACTCACTTCTTTTACACACTTATATACGCTTATGTCAGTCTTGCATTTTGGACCTCAGGTTAACACTTCAAACTTCCTATTTCTTACATGCCCTTACTCTGTTAATTTATATTCCTTTTATTTTTCCACATTCTATTTATTTTTGTCTTTTTCCTACTATAATACACTACTATGGTACATTCATTATTTCGCAATTCATCTTAGTGCACAAGAGGTTGACTTCCCCTATAAAGTTTAAGCCGAATTCCATTCACCATTCCTCCGAGGACTTCACCATTCAATGTTTCCAATTACAAAACACCTCTCTCTGTCACATACTTAATTACATATGGTCCTAACCATTGCATGCAAAACTTTCTTGGATGTTGCATGAAATTTCTTTCATATACCAATACTAAGTCCCCCACCTAATTTTTTTTATGTTTAATATGTCTATCATGCCATGTCTTTTCTCTTTCCTTTTGAAATTGTTGATGGAAACCCGTGACAAATCAATCTTCCTCAATCTATAATAACTACGACATTCTCTCCTCTATTGCACTATAGTTCAAAATTTTAGTAATCAGTACAACATGCATGCTAGGATCAATAAAATTCATCGAAATTACAACTTCTTTCCCATAGACCAACCTAAAAGATGTATGTCTAGTCAAATTTTTACTCATAGTCCTATATTCCCATAATACTACAGGGATCCTCAAGTCCCAATCATCCCTTCCTACGTTGAATATATTTTTCAGAGAATTCTCTAGAATTTTATTAAATGCTTCTACTTTCCCATTGGCTTGAGGGTTTTATGACCTACTCCTATGATGATGAATTTGAAATTCCTCAGTCAATGCTACAATTGTCTTATTCAGGAAGTATGTTCCCTGATCACTCAACAAACTGTGTAAGAATCAAAATCATGTAGCTACATTCTCAAATAGAAATCATGCAGTAGTCTCCACGATGGAGTCGATGATTGGTGTTGCTTCTACCCATCTAGTCAAATGCTTTGTTGTAGTGATTACATACCTAGCTCTTGATCTTCTTGCTAGTGGGTTGATTGGTCCAACAATGTCTATTACCCATTTATCGAACAATTTCAGCGTAACATGTGGGTGCAAAGGAATCTCATCCCTTCTAGCTGGCTTTCCCACCCTTTGAAAAACATCACATGCCTGACAATATTATTTTGCATCCTTGTGAAGTGTAAGCCAACATAGCCCTGTGCCTAAAATATTTTGCACGGTCTCTTTACCTGGGTAGTGTCCTCCTACAGTTCCTTCTTGTGCTTCTGAGAGTATAATTGGAATTTCATGTTCTAACACACATCGTCTTAATATTCCATCTGCACCTAACTTTTATAAGTTCCCTGCAATTATCTCGTAGTCTACGGATTTAATCACTAGCTGTTTATTTTGTGCCACTATCATGTCTAATGGGGCCATTCTTGTACTTAATATCTACACAATGTTTGTTAATTAGTCGTCCACTATTTTGACTGCAAATAATTGCACATCTGACAATTTGTCATCTAGATTCCCTGCATCCTCTCCTGATAGTACGCGTGATAAGTGATATGGTCCTGCATTCAACTTCCCTGGTTTCACAAAAATCTCAAAGTCATATTCCTGGAACAAAAAAAACCATATGCATATTCTCCCCCCAAACATTGGCTTGTTCACTATGTATCTCAGTGCATAATGGTCAGTATAAATTTTAAAATGAGAAGCCAACAAATAATGTCTAAAATTTTGCAATGCATATACCATTTCCAAGCCTTCGCGTTCTATGGTAGTGTAATTAGTTTCTGCTATTGACAACTTCCTTCTTGGAAATGAAATTGGATGGTCTATGCCTCCTTATCCTGGATGGGATAATAATGCAACTAAGGCTATGGATGACGCAACCACATGAACATGAAATTCCTTTCCCAAGTTTGGAAATATCAAAATTGGTACAGTCACTATTTTTTTCTTTAATGTATCCAAATCTTTCTGATAGTCCTCATTCCACTGGAACTTAGCTTTTTTATTCAATAGCTTCTCCATAGGTGTTGTAATCTATGCATAACCATTATTGAACTTCCTATAGTATCCTGTATGACCTAGGGTTTCTCTCAACTCTCTAAATTATGTGGGTGGTTGTAAGTCCAAAATCACTGCAACCTTGGTAGGATCCACCAATAAGCCCTCCTTACATACCACATGGCCCAACAAAATTCCAAAAGGAACGCAAAAACTATATTTCTTCAAATTTAGTGAAGTGTGACATTGTCTACACCTATCCAACATTAACCTAAGTACTTCTATGTGATATTTCAATATCCTAAACCCAATCCAATCATCTAAGTACACTTCAAGGAACTTATGAATAAATTCCTTAAAATATGTGACAACTACTCTTGAAAAAACCACAGGTGCATTATTCAACACAAAACGCATTACTGTGTAATGATAGCCTCCCCATAATATCACAAAGGTAGTCTTATTTATGTCTTCCTATGCAATCTTAATATGGTGATATCCTAAAAATCCATCTATGAAAGAATAGGCCTCCTGGCCTCCTACATTCTCTAGTACTTCATCTATAAAGGGTGTTGGAAATGGATCATGCACAGATGCACCATTTAGCTTCATAAGTCTACACAAATATTGATCCCCCCTTTTTTATTATCTTGCACTACCATTAGACTTATCCATTTTGATTCCACGAATGGTTCAATAATTCTGGCTTCTAACATTAGGTCTATCTATGCCTTTACCTTCTCTTTATATTTCATATTCAATTTGTAAGGTCTATGTCTTACTATCTTAGCACCTCATTGCAAAGGGATCTTCATTTCTTCTAACTCCCCAACTATCCCTTTCATTTATGATAATTTAGTTGGGAATAGATCCTGGTACTCTCATATTAAATAAACAATGTTCTCTACAGTTTCATCATTATAGTAATCACCTATCTACGTGAACTTTGGATTCTCTTTTGTCCCAATATTTACCTTTTGTGTCTTTAGTGGTTGTGCATACACAACAAATTCAAGTTTTGGTCCTTATACTACGCATTTCTCCATAGTTTTAGGGAATTGTATATTCCTCTTATTGTTCTTGTTTAGAAATATTATAACATTCCAGTAATTCCTCGAGAGTCATAGAAGCTCTGTGCACACTACACATAGGTACTACCTCCATGAGCCCCTCTTCTAAAAATATCTTGGTTCTAATGGTCTACAAAGCTGCATCTAGTAATGGATATTCATGTTCAAATGTGAATTTTACCTTAAACCTTTGAATTAGTTTGTCCCAATTCGTTGTGCCTCTACACATTTCTAGTTCTAGGTACCAGTTCTTAGGAATTATATCCAATGTATGTAGAAACTTGTGTGTAAATTCCTTCTTCGGTATCAATCTCCATATGTTTCTTCACTGCTCAACATGATCTTTTGGATCACCTACCCTTGTATATTTTTGCGCTATATACTCCACTTCAGTATTGAATATAACTTACATCAATATTCTACATTGTTGTCAATCTTCTATTCCTTAGGATGGAGTGGCCTTCAAAATAGAAACTAATTCCAACATCCTTTGTTGTTCGAGGATGTGGAACTCAAATGCCTATATGGAATATTTTATGTCAGTCAAACCATCCTACTTGGGTGGGTCACATAGCTCCATTCCAATCCAACACAACAATTGATTAATACAAACACATTGTCTAGTGCAGACCTCGTGCATCCTATGCTGCCAATGTTCCAGACCTTCCTCTAAGTTTGATGCACATGAGATAATGATTCTCCAACTTAGTGCACCATCTACATTGGGTTTAACATAGTCATCCATTCACACAATCATGTTATACAAGTTGTCAATTTCGTTCCCTTTTGTTGTATCTATGCACCTCGTTTCTTCTGTTGGATCCAATGGAGTGGTAAATTTTAAGTCTCCTACCTCAAATATCATTTCCATCATCTTCAGATTAATAATTTCATGATTTTCAAAGGACCATTGTAACCCCCTTAGTTCTAGATATGGATGACTATCATCCACGATTTTGATGACTTCGAATTTTGCTACACTGCACACCCCATTTATATTCATAAGTATCCCTATCAATTGGACAATTGGTACTATATTGTGTTGGTTTTCCAATATTAACTAGACGGGAGACTAGATTAACTTTGGGTTCCCCATCATTTCCCATGTTTTCTTTGGTAACACATTTACATCAGAACCCAAGTCCAAAATGAAATTTTCCACATCATATTCCCCAGTCTGTGCACTTAGTATGAAATCTCCATTGGTCCTCTTTTTGCACAACACTTGATTCACTACCCTTTGTGTGGTATGAATTTATATTTCTTGTGCACAATGATGAATCATTTCACATAATTCATTCAACATAGTTTCATCTTTCATCAATTATAGGAAACTTCTCAGAAAATTTATTAGAGTAATTATCTTCTCAAGTGTTTTTTTTGGTATAGTACAATCACAAATGGGAGGCATGTCGACCAAAGAAGGTGAAAATGATGTTGATGCTACCCAATCCAATCCTAATATCTCTTTTCTTGTCCTTTGATACGTCTCCATTTATTACTAAGGGTCAAATATCGGCATAGGTCCTGTTGATTTCCTCACCCATTGCTCATCCTGCCTCCCTCCATTCATCACATCATCCCTTGTTCTATCTCCCCTACATGTGAAAACTGCTATTCCAGGTCCTTCATTGAGTTTCTCGGATGATATCTTTTGTACATTCTAATTTGGGTCATGTTTTTTATTCCCTCTTTCCTGCAACTTCGCAAGTATTTGAGGACAATCCTTTGTTGCATGATCCAATGCTCTATCATATGTGTAGGCTGCATAAGTATTTGGGAAGACATGAGCTAAGTGCCCCTGTTGATTAAAATTGTAGCAGATTATTGGTCCTCTACCTCCTCTTCCAAGATTCCCCCTGCCTGGACCTCTTCCAAATCCTCCTCAACTTCCTGGATTAAAGCCTCTCTGATTATGATACTATGGACCACCTCATTCTATTGTGGCATTCTCCTCTTGGATATTATACATATCTGAAGTGTTCTCTCTCATCAAATTGAATATGCAACAATTCTTATCTTTGCGTCCAACTGACTTACACAAATAGAAAAATAAATTCCTTGGCACACTCTGGTATTTCTATAGAAATGGACAATCCGGTGGATGATGGACCCGTTTTTTACATATTTCACAGTACCCTCCTCCTGGTAATTGATTCGGTTCTCTAGTTTACAAATACTACACAAAAGTGAGGAATTCATCCTTCTTGTGGCCTTCAATCTTACACTTGGTACACTAGACTTGTTCCTGCTTCTCGTTCCCTTTTGTAATTTATACTAATTGAATGCTTAAGGTATATAATTATATATGAACTTGCACCATTCCCCCACCATATACTACACGAGACAATTCCAACTTCATTCCAATATCCAAAGCTCCACGCTGCGATGCAACCTTCTGTTGTATCAACAGGCAGTGAATGTGTGGAAATAGTCCTGTAATAAACCATTCCTGATTGTGTTGTTGATCAGGAATATGGAATGTCAACCTACCCATCAAATCCTTAAATCTTTGGTCATAATCCCATAATGACTTAGTATGCACTTGTTGATTTCCTTGAAATCTGTAATGTACTATGACTCAGATTTTAGCTTCTTGAACTCTTTCAACAATGCTTGTCTAATTTATGCTAAAGTTCTTGTTTTTCCTGTAGGTGCACAAATCCCCTTAACAATCGGATTCCATCGTCATCACACACTTTTCACACAACACCATCTTTATCTAGGTAACCAATTCTTTCATGAACCTTCTACAAAGATCCTTGAAGAAATCCCTTTCTGCAACACTATATGATTGGGTGAAATCCATTGCAAATTCTGTAATATATTGCCCCAGTATGTTATTCAACCGAAAATTAACTACGCGGGAAGTCTTATTACTTACATAATTCATTTTTATTACCAACTCAAGAGTCAAGTTCCTCAGCGATGCAGTATGGTATCTTCTGATATTCTCCACTAATATTCTAACCATTCAGTCAAAATAATTAAAAATTCATCAAATAAAATATCATGGAACTTTGTAAACACATACCATTGCAACAATTTTTCATCGCTCATCTGAGGGTTTCTATTATTTTTTCAGGAAAATTATCGTTCCTTCCACTCCAACCATTCAATGATTTCTTTCTTAGTTGGCCTCCAAAACATTCCCTCAATCATAGTTTATGGGTCCCAACAACGAAACCATTTGTTGGTGCATGGTTGTAAGACCTTAGGTTCAAGTCATCTAACCAACAAAACCCTTTAGATACTGGCCCTTTTGGCATCACTTGCATGGAAGTGAAATTCCACCCAAGGGATCTATTAGGACCGCAGGAACCAGTTTTATGCAGAGATCAGGGGATGTGGGGTCCTCAATAGATTCATTGATACTTATATACCCTTTGTGCAATATTTTGTGGCTCTTGTCCATTGATTATTTGGTAATTCAATTATACAACACCATTATAATGAATATTGCGATATAGACTATTAACTGGAACATTCATACTTACTGCACATCACTCATATAAAAAATAGAGCTAGATCTAATCATGCATAAATAGAAACGTCCATGAAAAATCACACAAAAAGACACATTTAGACACAAAATTTAACGTGTTTCACCCAATTGTTGGGCTACATCTACAATGGTTGGCTTCTTTATTATTCTTTGTGCAATTCATCTCAGGCTTGCACATTGCACTACAATAGATACATCATGATATCACTCGCCATCCTTCCTAACCGCTTTGCAGTGCAGGCCTCTCTCTGCAAAATATCCCCTAAACCTTTAGACATAGACTCTCTCTCATTCTCATTCTATTCTCCCAATAGCAATAACAACAACCTATATTCTTCAACAACCTATTCTCCCAAACCCATTACATATTTATACATAGAGTTTAGGGCTCAAAACCCTACTCGGTTTTCCCAAAATCCTATGATATCTCATTATGACTAATTAAAAATCATGACAACTCACAGTTCATGCGTGCTTTTCCTACCTTCCCACCTGCATGCTACTTTTCCTTCTTTTTTTCCAGCATGTTATTTTTTCTTCCTTTTCGCCCGCATGTTTCTTTTCCCGCCTTATCACCCGTACACTGCTTTCCTACTTTATCTCCTTTCTGTATTCATTGATTTATTTCTTGATTTATCTTCTTATGCACTACCAAACACACTTTTACTATACACTGTGATATTGGATGCACATTTACTACACACTTTGGTCCTGCCTTCTCTTCTTCCCTTTGCTACTACAAATCTCCTCAACCCTTAGGATATTTCTCAAAATTGCATCCAAAATATCTGTCTAACAATCATCTAAAATTTTTGTATGACCACCCACGATTGAAACCAACTTAGATCCATCTTAACCCCAGATCTATCAAGCCCTGGGAGGGATCAAATCTCTTGCGGTGTAAACCTCTTGTTTTAAGTTTACACCTCAAGAGATTTNTTACTGCACATCACTCATATAAAAAATAGAGCTAGATCTAATCATGCATAAATAGAAACGTCCATGAAAAATCACACAAAAAGACACATTTAGACACAAAATTTAACGTGTTTCACCCAATTGTTGGGCTACATCTACAATGGTTGGCTTCTTTATTATTCTTTGTGCAATTCATCTCAGGCTTGCACATTGCACTACAATAGATACATCATGATATCACTCGCCATCCTTCCTAACCGCTTTGCAGTGCAGGCCTCTCTCTGCAAAATATCCCCTAAACCTTTAGACATAGACTCTCTCTCATTCTCATTCTATTCTCCCAATAGCAATAACAACAACCTATATTCTTCAACAACCTATTCTCCCAAACCCATTACATATTTATACATAGAGTTTAGGGCTCAAAACCCTACTCGGTTTTCCCAAAATCCTATGATATCTCATTATGACTAATTAAAAATCATGACAACTCACAGTTCATGCGTGCTTTTCCTACCTTCCCACCTGCATGCTACTTTTCCTTCTTTTTTTCCAGCATGTTATTTTTTCTTCCTTTTCGCCCGCATGTTTCTTTTCCCGCCTTATCACCCGTACACTGCTTTCCTACTTTATCTCCTTTCTGTATTCATTGATTTATTTCTTGATTTATCTTCTTATGCACTACCAAACACACTTTTACTATACACTGTGATATTGGATGCACATTTACTACACACTTTGGTCCTGCCTTCTCTTCTTCCCTTTGCTACTACAAATCTCCTCAACCCTTAGGATATTTCTCAAAATTGCATCCAAAATATCTGTCTAACAATCATCTAAAATTTTTGTATGACCACCCACGATTGAAACCAACTTAGATCCATCTTAACCCCAGATCTATCAAGCCCTGGGAGGGATCAAATCTCTTGCGGTGTAAACCTCTTGTTTTAAGTTTACACCTCAAGAGATTTCATCCCTCTTGACACTTGATAGATCAGGGGTTAAGATGTATTTGGGTTGGTATTAATGGAACATATGTAACAACAGACTCACAAGTAAGTCCCTAATACCTACCTCCCATTTTGTAACTTCAGTTGTATGGTTCAGTAATAGCCTTTTTAATACAAACACTTAACCATTACAATGAAAAAATAATAATATTAATGCACGAGCAATATTAAAATTATATGATATTAAAAAAATCAAAATAAATATTAAAATTAATGGAACTATTAAAAAATAATATTCCTATTAAAAATTTGTGATATTAATATAAAAAAATATTTATATGAAAATAAAAACATGAATTTGAGTGACACTAAAATATATGTTATTAATAGTAATTTTGACTATACTTAACCACCTTCAGTATGGTTGACTATATAAAGATAGTAAATTTGACTAGGTTGCTCATGGTTAGATAGATCTATAATGGTTGACTATAGTTCACTATGATTTACGATTAGGTAAAGAAAGTGCACTATGGTAAACCATGTTAATCATGATTGACCATACTTTATTATAAGTAATCGAAGTTGACTATGGTTGGACATATTGAGTATACTTGCATATACTTAATTACAACTGACCATGGTAAATATGGTCGACCATCATTGTTGATGGTAGAGTATGGTTGCCTATGCTATAATAATAAATAGTAATGATCTAATTTAAGTTCATGACCTAGATAAATGCCAAATTGTTGTGTAAGACCCTATTATTTGTGGGATAAGGGACACCCTTCAAGCAATAATTGAATGCATATTCTATGGAGGTGTGCATACCCCACCCCCTCTAGATTCTAACATGCTAATCATGATTGATGATGGTTGACTATAGTTAGAACATTTTGAATATAATTTTTCACTTTTGACTATGGTTGAGGTCAAAGATGGTTTCCCATGGTTGACTATGGTTTACTAATGTGACTATGGTTCATAAATTGTTGACTATAATTGAGCATACTTGAGCATGTAGAATATGGTTGACTTTGGTTTTCTATGATTAAGCATGGTTAATTATGACTTGACTATGCTTTGGATTGGTTGAAATTGGTTAACCGTGGTTGCATTTGGTTAAGCATATTTGAACTTGATTACATATAGTTGAATTTGGTTGACTTTGGTTGACATTGGCAAACCATGGTTAACTGTGGTTGACTTTGGTATTTTATTATTGATTTAAATGACTATGGTTAGCTTTGGTTAACTATGACAAACCATGGTGGACCATGGGTGAATATGGTCAATGATGGTTAAATATATACCAAAATAAAAACATCAATATTAATAACATTAGAAAATGTATGGTGTGGATGGTAATTTTGACTATAGTTAACCATGTGACTATGGTCAACCATGGTTGGTCATCGTGGTTGACCATAATTTACTATAAATGATCAAAATTTACTATAATTGACTCATTGACTATAGTTGCATATAAGTGATTATGGTTGACCATAGTGACCACTTTAACCATGGGTGGTAATATTATGTTTGAGTATGTTGACCATAGTCAACGATCGTTAACTATGTCCACGTTGAATATAGAATTCCACTTTTGACTATGGTTGACCATGGTTAAATATGGTTTCCCATGGTTAACTATGGTTCACCATGTTGATTATGGTTGATATTTGTTGAGGACAATTGAGAGTAGTTGAGTTGTAGAATATTGTTGACCATTGTCGACTTTGGTTAACCATGTTAAATATGGTTGATATTACTTTGCTATGATTAACCATGACTAATTATGATTTGACAATGGTTGACTTTGGGTAACTATAGTTTCTTTTCCTTACATGTAATTGACAATGGTTAACATTGATTAATGATGATAAATATAATTAACTTTGGTATTCTATAATAGACTTGAATGATTATGATTCACTTTGATTTTTTTCATATAAACTTGGATGATTATGATTAACTTTAATTGAATATTATTAATAATCATTAAATATGACTATTATTAATAATGAATAAACATGACTATTATTAATAATGAATAAAACATTGCTGATTAATTATAATTAACATCATTTAATAGGTTTGATTTTTCTTTATTCTAGTTGATTTTGATTTTGAAGTTGATTTTGATTTATCTTGAAGATAAGAATGCAAGTTTGAACCAAAAATGGTTTTGATCTTGACATAACTTAATTTTATAAGATTTTGATTTATCTTGAAGATAAGAATGCAAGTTTTAACCAAAAATGGTTTTGATTTTGACCTAACTTATTTTTATAGTTATTTGCACAGCCAATTTGCTTCTATATCTTCCGTGATTATGGATTTCCGCAAAGTTTTATTTAGGTTTTGCAATAGCCATATAAGCAATTGAAATCGTTAATAACATTACAAAATATTTGGAATAGTCTCTCTTCACTATTTTTGTGTATTTGGATACCAAATGGTTGCATATAACTACATTTCTCAATATCATTAAACTTAATAAGTAAAACGTTAGAATAATTCTTGGATACGTTGACATCAAAATGGTGGCATATAGTTGAATTTCTGAATATCATTAAATTCAATAGGAAATTGCGACGGAGGAGAACGTGTTCGAGTTTTGTTTGCATACCGTGTGTTGGTGTAATGCGACGGAGGTGAAGGTGGTGGACGAGGGCGATCGGTACAGAATGAGCCAGTTGTTCAGAAGTTCTAAGAATGATTCCGTGAGGATGACTGCATCATCATAAAACAGATAGGAATTTGATTAATTTTTAGTTCTTGCTTATTTTAGATACACAGTTTTCGTGGGAGCAGAGGCAACTTCAGGATACAAGCTTGGCACTCATGGCTGATCTCTAAAATCAACGGTTAGTTTTTATATTCCTTGCTTTCTATTTCAGCGTTCACTAATTTTATTACTCTAGCATTTCTTATGCAATTCGTTGATTCTGGAGGTTTGACGTCGGTCATTTCTAAGAGCTGGTTGAATTCTTTGTGGAGATTCACTCCCTTATATTAGAGGCCAAGTCTGCCCTTTGGCCTAGCCCACTGTAACTACCATGAAACTCTGTCTCATGCAGCTTTGTTATTCAATACCACAGTTAATTTTTGCACCTATAACTTGAGCCCCTTGTCCTAATGTGGCATTTAAATATCACAAAATTGAGTAATGAAATGGGTCTCTCGTCTAGAGGGATCTGAGGGGGTCTAGACAAAATGCCCAAAACCCTATTTCTGAGAAGCCACCGTGGTTTGTCACTAAAGCCAAGAAGAATGTCATGAAGATAGTGAGAGATTTCCACAAAAGATTTTCTATTGAAATTAAATTAAAAAAGAGATGACACAAGAATGCCATGCCATGAAGATAGATTTGTAAATAATGGAGTAAGCGTCGATTGTAAGCATTAGTTATAAGCTTTAGTTGTGAGAGTCAGTTGTAGGCATGTTAAGAGTAAGTTGAGTCAGTTGTAAACGTGTTAAGAGTCAGTTCATAGTTGAGAGTCTAGTTGTTTTTGGTTTGCATGGACTCGGTAGAGTCTTTTTCTATATAAGGATGTAATCCATCTTCATTGAATAATATAGAAGTGAACATAGTCTCACGGTGTTGTTTGTTTCACATATTTTAAATTGATATCAGAACTGGTTGGAAATTCAGCTCTCTGAGGCGAAATCCAATAACAATATCTCGAATTTGATTTTGAAAAATTGCCCGCCACATATTTTTAATTGATATCAGAACTGGTTGGAAATTCAGCTCTCCGATGCAAAATCCAATAACAATATCTCGAATTTGATTTTGAAAAATTGCTGCAATGCTCTCCTTTCCATTGACACGAAGCGCCAGCGCTCCACTTGCTGAGTTAAAGAAGTGTCGACCAACTTTCTCGTGGACTGTAGCGTGAGTTTAGATCTGGTGCGGTGAGCATGGAGTTTGAATTCGTATTGAATGCGTAGAGATTTGGTGCATGCGTGGAAAGCACGAATTTTTTCTGGGTGAAGCGTAGGTTTTTGTTTTTACATGCGAGTGGATATTTATTAAAGTTATAAACGTTTAGTTATAAGCGTGGAGTTATAAACGTTTTATAAGCTTGGAGTTATAAAAGTTTATTTATTAAAGTTATAAGCGTGGAGTTATAAACGTTTTATTAAAGTGGAGAAGTATAAACTTGTATGGGAGTTATGAAAGGTGGATATAAGTGTAATGAGGTGGATATTTAAAAGTGGGTTTTATTTTGGAGTTTATTAAAAGTGAATTTTTATTCAAAGTGGATAATTTTGAAGTATAAATTTTTAAAGTGGATATTAAAGTTTATTCAAGAGAATAATATTTGTGAGATTTTGTGTGTGAAAGCTGAGAGCCGAGATAGAGACAGATTGGTGGATCCGAAAGGCAGAGTGACGGACTGCTCAACACTCAATAAAAAGTTGCATATCCTTGTTGATTCACTTGCAGAGATGGCGAATCCTCTAGCGGAGACCTACCTTAATGAAGCCAACAAGCTAGATGGCTCGAATTTCATTAACTGGAAATTCAAGATGCAGACGCTCATAGAGGGCTATGGTGTCTGGAACATTGCGAAGGGAACTGAACTAAAACTTGATGCGGCTGCAGGTGCGACAACAACACAAATCCAAGATTGGGAGAAGCGCGAAAACAAGGCAAATGTATTGTTGTGCATGTCTATTAAACATAGCATAATTCCACATATTAGAGACGCTACAACTTCTGTTGCAACATGGACAATGCTTAAAGCATTGTATGAAACTAGCAACACAAATCGCATTTTGTTCCTGAAAACTAAATTGCTAGGCATTAAGATGGATGGAAATGAATCCGTTAATTCATTTTTGGGTCGTATTAAAGAGGTGAAAGACAAGCCAGTAAATATAGGGGAAACTGTTTCCAACACTGATCTGGTCACTATTACTTTAAATGGTATGCTAGAAGATTATCATATGTTCATAACAAGTCTCGCAGTAAGGGAGAAACCTCCTACATTTGAAGAACTGACAGGTATTTTGCTACAAGAGGAAGAGAGGCATGGGAATCTGAAGCCTCCGAGTAAAGATTTAACACTGTGGTCAAATAATAGATCTGGGAGAGAGAGATCAGGAGTAAGAGGCACATGAGGCAGTTCATGGCAGAGAGGTGGTTCATGGCAGAGAGGTAGTTCATCGCAGAGAAGACGACCTCCAAATCAAGGTATGCAATCTGATAGGAATAAGTCAAAGAGTTGTTTTTATTGTGGTCGACCTGGACATATTGTTAAAGACTGTCATAACAAGAAAAGTGATGAGACTAGGAATAAACCTAGAACACATTCAGGTCATTATGTAGAAAAATATTCAAATCAAGATCTTAGATTATTTATTGCTAGTGAAGATATTGATGAACCCCCGAATTTTGACTCACGGGATCTTAGGTTGTTTGTGTCTAACGCTGCTTTATCTACTGAAACAGATGATTCTGATGCCTGGTTTGTTGATTCTGGAGCATCAATACATATGACTTATAATAAAAATTGGTATGCTAATTTTAAAGAAACACAAAATGGTGCCAGCATATATCTTGGAGATGACCGCGCTCATCAAATCAACGGATATGGAGACATTCCTCTGACATTGTCGAATGGTATTGTTCGTCACATTTGCAATGTGGTGCATGTGCCAGAAATAAAGAAAAAATTGATCTCTGTGTCCACCATTACAGATCAGAACTTGAAGGTTGAATTCTTCAAGAATTATTGCATAGTGAAGGATTTGTTGGACCACTTCCAAACTGTTGCAATGGGAGTCAGAGCAGGAGGTCTATACAAACTTGATGTTACCAGCAAAGCACATCATGCACTGACTTCTGCCACTATGCCAACATAGATTCTTTGGCATCAAAGGTATGGACATGTTATCGCACAGTTTGTAGGAAATGTCTAAAGAGCTTGAGTCAGGGCTTGGAACCGGCGTAACAGGAGCGTCCCCACCCACTGTCACCTCGATGGGGGGCTCTTTCTATTTAG
>SNQJ01S0033499.1:59251-109920 GCA_010110895.2 Picea sitchensis | reverse complement strand
TCAAAATGAACCAACACTTTATACCAAAACAGATCAGCACGGTAAAATACTAATTGTATGTTTATATGTTGATGACATGATCTACACAGGAAATCTAGAGCTAACAGATTTCAAACATGCCATGCAATCTGAGTTTGAGATGATAGATCTTGGCATCATGAAATATTTTTTAGGGATTGAGGTTAATCAATCAGCCAAAGGCATTTTTGTCTGTCAGCAAAAGTATGCAGCAGACATCATCAAACGGTTTCGCATGGAAGGATGCAATCCAGCGGAAACCCCCATACCATTAGGCAAAAAATTAAGCAAGAATGATGAAGGTCCCACATTGGACTCTACTTTATACAAAAGTTTAGTAGGCAGTTTGTTGTATCTTACAACAACTAGGCCTGACATCATGTATGCAACTAGCCTTGTTTCCAGATTCATGGAATCACCCAAGGATTCACATTGGAAAATGTCAAAACGAATTTTGAGATATGTAGCAGGAACACTACATTTTGGCTTATGGTACACTAAATATGATTGTAATCAACTTTCTAGTTACACAGATAGTGATTTTGCAGGCAGTCTAGATGACAGAAAGAGCACATCTGGACATGTTTTTCAACTAGGCACGAACCTCATCTCATGGGCATCAAAGAAGCAACCCAATGTTTCAATATCTTCTGCAGAGGCAGAGTATGTCGCTGCTACCTCAGCTTCTTGTCAAGCTGTATGGATGAGAAGATTATTGAGAGATATGTCACATACAGAAAATGATCCAACTCCTATTTTCCGTGACAATACATCATCAATTGCATTATCTAAGAACCATGTGTTTCACAAGAAAAGTAAACACATTGACACTCGGTTTCATTTCATACGCGAGCTAGTCAATAATGGGGATATTGCACTACAATTTTGTGGTTCTAGAAATCAGCTTGTTGATATCTTCACAAAGCCACTAGGAAAGTCAGTTTTTGATTTTCAGAGACAACACTTAGGCATAGTCAGTGCTGATGATTGTAACTGTTGAGTCTAAGAGGGAGTGTTAAATATATTGTACCCTCAACAGTTGACTGTACACTGCCAGCTATACTGGACAGTTGTAATTTCTATTTTTGTCTTGCTTGAACATATTTAGCTCAGCCATTTCCCATTACATTGTAATCTCTTCACAACTTCGTTATTGTACTTTTCTCAATACATTTGAATATACTGTTTTCTGTTCTATTCTTTTCTCTCTGCATTTCTCTCTTCTCAATTTATCAGCACTTTCGCACTTTCGGGTAACTTGAACGCTGATTTTAGAGCTGTTAATGCAGACTAAGAATTTGTAACATTAAGGAAGATAATGTTGTAGTAAGTAAGCTAATATTGTAGGAAATCGATTTTTCTTTACTATATAAATTTAATAAGAATAAGAATTTCGCAGAAGCCAAGCAAGAAAGCATGTAAGGACCTAGAAGACAACCTTAGAAATTGAATAACGATTTGTTTATCATACCTTTCTGTTCTCTTTGTAGAATTTCACGATCAAAAAGAAGTTCACGATCTGCTTTTGCTTCTTGCTTCCATTTATGAATCCATCTTGTTCTGCTCTTCTCTAGTAGCAGAAGCCAGCCCAGGTCTGTAAGACTAGAAGCCAACCCTTTAGTGACTTTTTATCCAATAACTAGTATCCTTTTCCTATTAGTGACTTTTTATCTCCTGTCAATCGAAATCATGTACAAGAGGACACAGGAGTAATTTGAGTAAAAGACCTGAACGAGAAATAAAAATGACTAAACCACAAAACAGAGAAAGAAAAGGAACAATAGTTCAGAAATTTCTCTGCAAAGCTTGTGAAGTTTCATTCCATGTGTTTTTAACTGAAGTCAATATACAAAAAAACAAAATGGACGTGTTGATATCAAGTTATGCTGCATGTTAACCTGGATTTGAAATCCGTCGGAGACCTATATAAAGGTGAACGATAACGATAGGGAGACGGGAGTATGCTCAAGTTCAAGTTTCTTTTACGTGCTATGCTGTGTTAATTCTACTCAAAACATACAGCTCATTGGAGGAGTGAAATCAAAACTTTGTATGAAGATTGCCAAAAATCCGTGGGAGGCTTAGAGAAGAGTAGTTATAATAAGTTGAAACGGTTCATTGTTTTAACTTCATAAAAGGTTTTGTGATAAATTGAACTAGGTCAAGAAGATAAAAAAATTTCTAATTTTGAACATAATAATAATAACATTTATTTTCTAATTTATGATTTGTAATTTATTTATTTTTTAAATTTATTTTAATTATATTTATATAAATAAAAACAAATTACATCATTATGCAAACAAATAAGTTTTTTTATTTAAATTAATGGAAAAAGAAACTAGACAAAATTATTTGGAATTGAATATTAATTATTAGTATAATAAAATAAAATTTATCATTAACCTGTACTAAGCTCCTAATTAATGAATTCATAATCTAAGATTTCAATTAATCACAATAATGACATTATATTAATCATTATAATGATATAATTACAAAGGTGGAAGTAATAAGATAAAATCTACAAGAAAAAGGATGATTAAAGATTAACAGAATTTAACATAATTATTTGGAATTGAATATTAATTATTAGTATAATAAAATTGATAGAGTAATCGTTAATGTGTATTCATAATTATTTGGAATTGAATATTAATTATTAGTATAATAAAATTGATAGAGTAATCATTAATGTGTATTGAGTTCATAATTAATGAAGTCTTCATCTAGGATTTTCATTAATCACAATAATAACATATTATATTAATCATTATAATGATATAACTATGAAGGTGGAAGTAATAAGCTAAAAACTACATGAAAATGGATTATTAAAGATTAGAAATATTGAATGTTTATGATTATAAATAATTTGGATATCGTTAACATAGAACCAATTATTAAAGATTAACGATATTGAATAATTTGTCCTTTTATTTACCTGAATCTTGTTTATGTCTATTTCTAATTTACTAATAGATCTCTTAGGTGCATGAAGATTTTTTCTTCTTTCAATCTCCATCAGACAAGCCAATGTAAATGAATTTGAATCTCCTCTAAATTTTGCATGCTTCCCGTAAGGCAGAAGCCCTCTTAATATGTAATTCATATTGAACAAGCCCGAAAACATTTGACTCTTCCAAAATCCAAACCTGCATTACAATCCCGGAAGGCAAGGACTTGTTGCTATGCAGCTTCCCTTATTTAGTATACGAGTCAGGTCATTGATTTTAATCAATCTCACATACAACCAAAGATGTTTTAGTCCAAAGTTTAAACTTGGAGGTCTTATTTGACCTCTTATCGAGGTTGTTTTGACCTCGGTCATGTCCCTGCTATGTGTTCTCTCATGTCCTTGCTACATGTTCACTGTCCCAACAATGTTTCCTTAACTCAACTTGGAATTTGGACTCGACTCTGAAGGTGTTGAAGGACGACGACTTCCATTACTATACACCTCTATAGGCCACTACCATTCCTCTATTATGATCTTTCAAGAATGTCATGGTTGATGTCCCCACTGGCTCGAGGAAGACTCTCGTTCCCCTTGTGGAAATCTTTAGGTGCCGCACCAACCCTCTCAAGTCTCATCGGGTCCTTTCCTTCATTACCTTACCTTGGATTTATTCTTCTCCATTATTCCATTAATGTACATGCATTGAATATCTCTAAACAACAATGCAACATGTTCATAATTTCAAATGTTAGGCTTTCAATTTTGTTTTTGTGTACTTATAATGATTACTCTATGTCAGTCATTGGTGTGGGTTGCAACAAGTTGTGAATAAAAAATGTTCAAACCTAATCCTCAATCTAATCTTAGAAGTAAATAAATTAGGGATCTCTACGTGATAATATATTTTGTTTCACATACACATTAAGTCACAATAAAATTTTGAAAACCTACCCACCCTCTTTAATGAATTATTCCTCATTTTGGGTGCTATCCTAACCCTAGCGTGACCCAACTAAGCTCACACCTTGGTATTATTTGAGGTTAAGGGAAGAGACCCCCAACGAAGCTCACACTCATGTATTTTATGAGGTCAAGGGAAGAGTCTATTACCTGTGATATATTGCTATGATAGCAAGGCCATCTACGTTGAAACCTTCACAGTTGGCCAGTGATAGAACACGAAATTTGAGGAATGAGTGAGTGAGCTAGGAGCTCCAATATTTCGTTGGTCACCACCATCCTCTTCAGCCTAAGCTCCTCGGCTATGCGATAAGAGGATGACATGAAAAAAATCCACAGATGAACATATTCTCCCTAGTTGGGTGGCACTAGATTGAAATATGCAAACCTCATCTTTCCCTTGAGAGTTACTGACTTTTTCCTTGTAAACCTCCTCACCATAATATCTAAAGAAATAAAATACATATATCCTATGAATAAGCTCCTTCACCCCCATGAATAAACTCCATACCATGCCTTTCACACGAGAGAGACTGAGTTTCGATCATGTGATGAGATCAAGAATACCAGAACATGCAAATTCAGGTTATCTGTTTAGCTATTTTATTCTTTGTTAACCTCACAAATATCAAAATCCAAAAAACTCATAATCTTTTTTGTTGAGTTACTAATATATACCTTCGTTTTGATATGTAAACAATTGGAACTGGGGTGCCAATTCTGTAACCATTGCTTGGACCTCTTCTTAGAGGATTGGTCAAATGTTTATGCTTGTGTCCTTGTATTGTTAATCTCCTTCGCACTTTCCCTCTACAAGGTAATTTGCAACAACACTAGAGCGAGTAACATCACTAGAGGAAGAGACACCAAAGCGAGTAACATTACCAAATGTAGAGACAAAGAAAGCTAGGACAACAAAAGTAAGGGTTGTAGCACCTTGCCTAGATCAAAATTGAAAACTAGAAGCAAGGCACCAACACTATCAAACTCATTTTCAATTAGGTATTGAAGAATTTGGTTTGTAAAGAACTTGGAAGTAAGTAGAACTCACTTGTATATTTCTCATTTCTTGTATCACACCTTTCCATTTATGTTTCCAACACCAATCTAGAAATCGAAGCATTAATACATTAAAAATGGAAATCCAAAAATCAAACCATTAATAAATTAAAAATTGAAATAGATAACTTTAGTATCCTGCTCACCTCTTCTATCACACCGGTGAATTTATGTTTAAGGCTATGGATAAAGAAGTAGATCAAATTTTTGGCATGAAGGGCCCCATGCCATCATGATTGATGACCACTTTTGTATGTAATGTATGTAAAGTAGGGAAATACATTATTATATAAAATAAATAACAAGACATTCATAAGAAACTTTCCACGTCGTAGAAAATAAAAACAAATAAACAAACAAAAGAAGGAGAAGAAGACTAGAGAGAAGTTGAAGCATTGGGGACGCTTGACCTTCTAACTATCCTCCTAGTTGGCTCAACATTCTATATCATGTATCCACATAATGAGAAAGGGGTTCTTTGGCCGTGAATGATGTAGAGAGGTTTCCCAAATGTCACTGAGGAGCATAGAGATGAACAAAAGAGCCTGTAACTTTCCCATTTTTGAATAATAAGGAGCTTGGCCAACGCCAATAGAATGTTGGTTTTCCCATTTAGGTTTCTAGGGTAAATTTTGAGTTGTGTGTGTTTTTCGTGTTTAAATTTCGTTGTCTATAGATGAAAGTTTCTACATTATAATTTAATGAATGGTTAATGGGGTGTATTGTAATTTAATAGCTACCTGCATATAGTCTAGAAAAGATAAATCTATGCCAGTTATGGTTTGAGCCCATCTTGTATTAACATGATCCTAGTGGGTTAGTGAACCAATCCAACAACTCTTTATCCATGTCCATACATCCATTTAGTAGGAGAAATCAACGACCCTCCTTTATGAGCCATTGTTATTTTTTTAGAAGTTGTTATTTTTGTTTGAAGAGTTGTTGGGGGTCTTCTCTCATTGTCAAAGTCAAATTTGTTGCTATTTGGTATTTGTACTTGGTCCGTAGGTCATGTTGACCATTCTCGACTTTGTCAGGGCATTTTAATTCACCCATCAGTCATAAAAATACCATTCCTCGTAATCTAGTGTTGCCTGAACTTTTACTAAGTACCAAGATATTTTTCTTTATTGTGGAAGATCCGATTTGACCTCAAAACGTTTTTATTTGACGTGGGGTTACCAAAATATCCCTTGGGCATTTTATAGCACCGTGGGTTACCAAAAAATATCCGCAAAACGTTTTTCAATGTTGTTGGTTGTCAAATCCACTCTCCAAAAGTTTTTCGGAGTTGTTAGTCATCAAATCTGACTAGTAGATGATTTCCCTTCATGGTCGGTCACTGAAACTGCCTTCTAATGATTTTTTTTAATCCTGGGTCAACTCATTTCGGCCAGGATTTCCATTTTGGCGATTTCCTCTTTCCATCCAAGTGATGTCCACTTATGGTCGACCGAAATCCACCCATACTTTGGTCAACTTGACTAGCCTTCTTCAAACCACTCTTTTCACTCGACTTTCCCTCTTCCAACTCAATTTTCTGGCTTGACTATTGGATAGTTGAATTCCTCTTCATGTGGTTGACTATGTTGGATTACTGAGAGGGGGGTGAATCAATAATATATATTTTTAATCCTTTTAACCACAATATGCAAGTGTTATTTATATTTATGATCAATATAACATTTTCATCCAATAATTGCAGACAAAATAAACCATGAACAAATGAGCAATCATACACATACACAGTACACCAATATTTTTTACGTGGAAACCCACTGCGGGAGAAAACCACAAAATGATTTTTATTATTTGTCTTTAAGAATTACATTCATTGGAAGCACCAACCTCCTTTGTTTTCCAGCTTCAACTGGAAGGAGGATTTGAACCACTATTTTCAGGCTACAACCCGAGGGAAGCTCCAACTCCCCAATTCTCTAGCTACAACCAGAAAGAGGCTACAACCCGCTATGTTCTCTGGCTACAACCGAAAGGTAGATACAACCACCTATCCTTGCCTCGTCCAACTTCCCTGAAATATAAGTGCCAAATGTAGAAACTAAATATGTTACTATCATAACCTGTTCTATCAAATCTGTCACTGTATACTCATCAACCAAATTGATTTGATCACATATAACTCAAACACTATACCACAAGTCTATACCTCAAACCATGTGCTATAACCTCACTATCATACAACCTCTATCTGTACCAATAACTTCAACAACATACCTCAACCAAAATCCCTCAAACATGAACCAATACTAAAATTCAGTAGATCTACCTCAGATCAACTCTACAACAAGCCCTAAACTTCCAAGAGGGAATCCAAGAGATTTACAAGGAAAACCGTCAACCAGATTCATAAATTCAACAATACAAATATGAAAGCCATACCTTTTCTTTCGTGTAGCGTTATGCTGCCGTGATTCTGTTGCAGCAAATCTCCTGCCCCATTTTTTCTGCCACGGTTTTTCTGCCGCACTTTTTCTTCCGCATTTTTTCTGCCGCACTTTTCCTTCCATGATTTCCTCGTCACACTTTTTTTGCCGCGATTTTCCTACTGCGTTTTTTCTGCCGCATTTTTCCTGTCGTAGTTTTCCTACCACACTTTTCTTGCCACACTTGTTTTGCAACACTTTTTTCTTTCAATAATACTTGCCCAAATAACCTTTCACAAAATATATATTCAATGATATTCAATAGGTGCTAATGGGAGACCCTTGCTCTCTTATTTATACTCTCCAAGTAGCTTTCTCTAAAAGTATCAACTTTTGTGTACTTAACCACTTTGTCCACTTAGCCACTTTTTCCATTTAACCATTGTTATCGGACTAATCGGTAGGTGCGAACACTAACTGATCTCCCTAGATCCACCTAGATCTAGAACAAAACACACCAGAACATGATGCTTTCCTTAAGTTTTAGATATTGAATTTATTAACTAAAGAGGGATAGCTGACATACCGTTTAAACGCCACTTCCTCTCGCCATCGCCATCCTAGCTCCATTCCAACGCTCGTACAATGATGAATCTGCAAAAGAACGCAACCAACCAAAGTGATAGAAATAGTATAAACTCAATATAAACCTATGTATGTGATCAAGGAATCATACAATAAAACACAACAAGCTTTAAGGAATCATACAATAAAACACAACAAGCTTTATAGAAAGAATCATATTACTCAGATCATATTAAATGAAAGAGAGATTACAAATCCATGGCCTTGATGTCGTAAGGTCCCTTCCAATCCGTCCTTCATTCCCAGCCACACACTTTTACTCCAAGAATTATAAGAGCATAGATCTGATACTACTCACAATCTATCTTGACAAAAGAAAACTCAAAGACACTTCAACCAAACTAATAATTCCAAGCCAAATCCAACTTAGCCAATTCCAAAATATCCGCTAACCAAAGCTAACTTTCTCCATGAGAACTCCTCTCATTTCATAAGCAAGGTTGAAGAGGATAAAGTGAGAGGTTAGGATGATCCCACTAAATCATGAAAGCGAGTAAGATCCAAACCATCTTGATGCCACCTCACCATAGAAGCCCTTCTAGAAGATTCGAGAAAAACGCTTTGCTTCTTTTCCACATGTAGGCATTCTCTCACCCCATAGAGCAACCTCTAAACATATACCACACCCTAGCTATGGTGCAACTCATGAATCAGTACTCGACCTTACCTATATAGCAACTCCAACTTCCTTTTTATAGGGTTTTTACAAGGAAAATGCAACTTCTTTCTAGTGCTATTCTCCTTATCTCTTCTGTGAACTCAGCACCGGACTTCTAAAGGCAATAGATAGGTTTTACATAATTAACGGTCATAGGGATGAAGAAAATAATGTGTAATAGAGAGCCCCCTGTAAAGTATGAAGTTAGAACAAAGTGATAGTTGAAATACTTTGTCGTGTGTGTAGGGAACAAGGAACAGCCGGTCAAAACCCGCCAACAAACAAGGACATACAGAGATGAAATAATATATCATCATTGAGGTGGTCATTCCCATACTCAAAATACAAAATGACTCAAAAGATATAATGCCGGCTATGCAAAGATCCATGTCATGCAAGATGTGGCCACCAAACATACACCGGTGGATCCATGCCGCTATGACTCAAATCCTAACATAGCCACCAAGAATACACTGCGGGATCTATGTGTTAAAGACTTCAAATTTGAACACATGGCCACCAAACATACAATGTGATCTATGCAATAAAGATAATCAATATACTTCAACGCAACCTAGATCTATATCGAAATATCCGTGGTCTTCATCCGCACCACTCTATAGTACCTAATCTAACCATGTGAATACATGTACCGGGTTGAACATGGTAGAAATCACTTGATTACCGGGTCATTAGTGTATAATTTTAACAAGTGCGAGGGAAATCACCATTACCGTCAATGACTCCTAAGGTACACTAGTACAATCCAACTAATGTGAATAAATGAGCCGAAGTCAAACAAACAATGGAATCTCTCAATCATGGGTCAATAATGAAAAAAACCGACCGGGTCGAAAAGCAAGGAACCCGCCATTGAGGCATGAAATTTCCAAGGTACCAATTGGTTTCTAAGTATAATTGTTGGATAATGAGTTGATGCTATAGAAAAGACTCGTCACATGAGGGCCTCAATGTATCCCACATCAATGACAATAAACAAGTAACAAGATTTGATGTAGATCGAGCAACAAGTGATTTAGGACCGACTCGGGGATGTATTACCGTAATAGAAGGCTTGCTGGACCGTAGGAAAGTACGACGCAATAGAAGGCTTTCCGGGTTGAACTTCTCTTTGAACATATTGACGACATGACAATTGTATTGGAAACACTGACTCAATAACATGGATCACAAATCAATTTGTAATCTTATAGGAGTATGATCAAGAGACAAGTGGATTTTCCAACCTAGACACAAGGCAAGTGAAAGGGGTGTCATGTTCAAAAGAGACTCCTCCACAAAATACGTACTTAGATACATTTCTTTTCCAATTTTTCCACCATTTCTATGAAAATTTTTATTTTTACGCCAGTTTGAGGATAACATATGCTTGTAATGTAAGCTCTTCATCCTTTGGATCTAGCCACTGAGTATGTTTAACTAACCCTAGGAAGGACTGTCTGTCCCATATGGCTCTTTCGATGTTTGTTTAACGAGTCCAAAGAAAGAAAACTCTGAGGTTTTCATGATTATAGAGTCTAGAAAACACTTAAAAGAGAATCCTCTCAGTTCCTTTTTTCAGAAGTTAGTCCTGGATGAGATCAAAAAGAATAAATATCGCCTCAACAGACGCTTTCAAATACTTTTAATGAGCGGAAATTAGCAAGGTCGCTTGGCAATCTTTTAATGTTTAGAGAGTCTAAAAGGAGCTTAAAGGGAACCTGTGGGTTCCTTTTTTCAGATAACCTTAATGAGTCCTAAAAGCAGATAAAAAAGTATACTCGGCCATACTCTCATGTATTTACGAGCACGAAAGAACAAAGACTAAGCTCGAGATTGTTTTCATTTTACTCAAGCTTAAAACAAACAAAACTATGCTTGACTTGGTTTCATTTTTACCTAAGCTGAACCAGAGGGAACTATGCTTGAGGTGGGTGGTTTCATTTTTACACAGCTTGAACCATATAAAAACTATGCTTGCTAATTTCCCAACGCATAACACATGGATGGTTGGTACTTAGCCCCCAACTTAAGAAGCTAGCATCTCTACTTCAACATGAAGCCCAGGTTGAGCAAATTCTCAAGCTTCATTCATCCAACCCAAAGGAGAATGAAATGAAGATTCAAATACTATATGAAGGACTTGACTCAAATAGAGAGGGGGAAAATTATTTCATTTTTAACTAGCTTGACATAGAAACAATAACTATGCTCATAACCTCTATTCATTTTAACCTATAGTTGTCACAGAGATGAAAAATATTTCCTCGTAAGTGGTTTCATTTTCTAACCAGCTTGAAATAAAAACTATGCTCATAAGATCTTTTTCATTTTTAATGAGGTTGCCTCAGACAAAAACTATCCTCTGGTGGTCCTCTCTTATTGATCATGGATTCCAGAGGACAATGCTCCAGAATGACAATCTACGTCAAGGGACAAAACTCGTCATGGCTTCCAAGAGGTCTTCACTAGAAGGAAGAAACACTGGAAGGAAACCATGTTGAGGGTCATGATGAGTAAAGAGATCGTGCTCTAACAACCCTATCGAAGAGATCACCATGTCAACCACTTGATCTAAGTTACACGGTTGAAGCCATGGGAGACACAACGCCACATAATTGACTCGTGGTGGTGATGTTCATCTGCATATAAGAACCATTTAGAAAGGCACCATTAGGGTCAATGAATGAAAGTTGATCAACAAATACAACTCATCCATTGTGAGGGAAAAGATATCACACGGAAGTAGTAGACACAATAGCTTTCATGGCATAGACATAATCTTCTAAGGAGTAAGAAAAATCCAAGGGTCTTGGACTACCATGATGTCAATAAAGATACTTTTCCCTCCTAAATTTATAGGAAATTGAGGAAGGGTCCCCTAAAGGTTGACTAGTTCCTATGTTAAAAGCTAACATATTCTGTGTAATCGACACAAGTGGAGGACAACTCAAAACCCAACGCACAAATAGATAAAATACTAACATGAACCTTTCACCTATCATTGTCCGAGGAACTACCACTCACACAAACCTCAGATCAGAACTGGAAAGGAATGTAAGAGGGAAGATGGGGTTTAGTTAGCACACACCAATCAAAACGGATGGCCTGACAATGGAGGGGGTTCCATGGGAGAAGGAGGAATATCCCATGGCATGGTAGATTCTGTATCAATGAGAAAAACATGGTAGTATTGAGTTTACTCTGTTGCAGAGTAGGATGGACCGATGGAGAGATCAGATCGACTACTTGGGTGTCATTCTAGAGAATGGGTCGATAGGTGGAAACGGATCGACCACTTGGGTGACACTTTCTAACAGGAGAGTGGATCGACCGAGGATGATGGGATGGGATCGACCGCTTTAGTTTCACTCTCCTCGAGGGAGAGAGGGATTGATCGAGGAAGGTATCGATCAACCACTTTGTCAATTGGTTCAACTAAGGACGGACCAGATTAACGACATGATCAACCTGATTGACCGGTGAAGGGGATCGGGAGTGATCATTCCATCAACCATTGGAGGGTTGAGAGAAATATTACTGTAAGAAACTGGAAGTTGAGGTTAGGACACAATCATGTCTTCCAAGCACTCTGCTACTGGCCCATAAGCGAGGACAAAGGTGAGTGAGATCACTCCCTTTACATAACATGCATAGGAACTTGACTCTACTCTTCTTCCGGCTCTAACCAGACATGGCTGGTTGACGCGGGCTTGTCAACATGTTTTTCAGAGGCTAAAACACGGGTTGGCGAGATGTGTAGACCATGCTTCATAACCTTGGATAGACTAGGGCATTCCAGAATATGGCTACCCTTACAAAGCTTCTGGTATGGTACTTGGCTTATGGGTTGTTTGGGTGATCTTGACATCATCAACACCCCAAAACGACTAATAGTAATTTTTTGTTTCCAAACATGTTTGAAAGTGGTTGGAGGTCTTTGACCTCACTTATCTTTCTTCTTCTTAATCTTTCTTTCTTCTTCTTCTTATTCACCGGTTACTAGCTTTAGAACTTCACCCATCTAAGAAGATGAACGTGGAAGGCGTCCTTGCAAGCAAAGAATGTGAAGAAGACCTTACTAGTGAAGAAGGTGAAGGATCAACATGAGGTTGATGCTCTTGGGGAAGTGCTTTAGATCAAGCACTAACTACATTTGGGATTACTCGAGTGGAAAACAACCATACCGTAATCCAATAGTGAGACTTGGAAGGCTCAAAGTAGCTGCATGTGAGGAGGACCAATGTTTCCATAAGAAGGAAAACAAAGGTTTCCCCTAGCAAAGAGGTTCCCACATCATTTCGAACTGATGCCATGAAAACAAAAATCCAATCTAGAGTCCACTAGGGAAAACAAACAACACACGCTAAAAATCTAGGAAGCAAGCAACAAACAAAACCTTCACAATGAACGCAGAGTTGGTGATGAAATCCAACATCATGTAGAACACAAGAAGAAGGATGAGATAGAGCGGTGGAAAAATTTATGTTGACAACTCCTCATTAATGGACTTACACCCGGTGCAAGCTCCCACACATAATCATGGGTATACCCTCCAAGGAGCCCGAGTGAGTTTGGCCAACTGCCGACCTGTACCGCGAATAATTTGCCCTCCACGCCACCTCATGTAAAGAACCTAGAGATAGGCCACCATGTTACTAATCACCTGATGCCCGGGGAACAAATGATACCGATCCCCACGCAAGGGCATGGTATCTAGCCCGGAATCAACTTGAAAGGCTTCCCCTACCATCATTGTGGGTATACCTTCAAGTGACCCCTTTAATAATGTGAAATCTCTACACCAAGACCAAAAAGCAGGGTGAGTAACTCTACAGATCAATGTGACCTCGATTGACCCTTGTGTTAGAAGGATTCCTGTGACAAAATGTAATAAGTGGATTTAACACTCCCCTAAATCGAGATTCTATGTTTGTTTGCAACTTTGGTTATCTTTCTACACCTATTCCAAATCCCTAACGCTAATCTAATGTAGGTTTGCTACTGTAAAGTATAAAAATGTCTAATCAATTCTTTATAAGCACTTTATTTTATGGTTGTTGTTACTCAAAAGGAATATGGCATGGACAATATGGTGTTTTGACCGACTAAAATTTATGCAAAGAGATGAAAATTCAATCTTTCATTTCATGAAATCTATGCTACTTAGAAGGAGAAAACATTTATCATTCCCATATGCACAATGCTGTCCCAAAATATATTAAACTCATCAATATCAAGATTCTCAAGAAAATGAGAAAAAGGTACCGAACACCAATGCACAATTCATACAGCTCTGGCCATGAGGGAGAATTTTTTCATAATTTAAGATAAAAAATGCCAAGAATCATGCAATTTTGCTACTTCAAATGCAAGGATGTCTCTCAATTTAATATAAATAAAGAATTAAATCTTTTGTTTCAAAAATTTCACAGCAATAATGAACTTTCTTAAACAAAGAAACCCAAACTAAAAGTTTTCTTTTTAAAGTGAACTATTCAGAAAAAAATCTGATCTTTCCCTAAAACAATTCTAAAGGAACACTGCTTTGTAATTGAAAGACACTCAAAGCAAGAGACTAATCCTCCAAAACAAAACAAAGAAAAGAGATGGCTAAAATCAACTAAAAAAATGTCATGTGACTCAGAATAGATCAATATAAGCTTTAAAAGTTCAATCGAGTTGTTCAAAGCAAAACTTGGCATAAAAAAAAATGACAAGACCCAATCCAAATTTTTTTACAAACAAGTTCGCAGTCTGGCAGTGTATTACAGTGCGATAATCTTTGATTCTCGCAGGCTGAACGAAGGTTGACTGTGAGGGGTTCACAATGGACTTAACACCAAGGTGCGGACTCAAGTGTTTCTCGCAGGCCACTAAAGGGTACACATATGAATGCCTCAGAACAAGCAAAATTTTGAAAAGGACTAAATATGAGTGAACTTTTAGATCTGTGAGAGTCCGATGGATCTCCCAACGTAATTCTCAAAGACCAGAAAACAAGCAATCAAAGTAAGGAAACTAGACTAACTAGGAAAAATCCGTTCCCCAAAGTTGGAATTTCCAATTTTGTTATCTGACTAATCCTAGGTGCAGACACTAACCCATCTCCCTAGATCTAGAACAAAAACACACCGTAGAATGACGCTTTCCTTAAGTTTTAGATATTGAATCTCTATTAACCAAAGAGGGATAGGTGACACACCATTTAAACATCACTTCCTCTCATTGTCTCCATCCTAGCTCCATTCCAAATGCTCGTATTAATGATGAACTTTCAAAAGAACATAACCAACCAAAGTGATGTTAATAGTGATAAACTCAATATAAACCTATGTATGTGATCAAGGAATCATACAATAAACACACAGCCAAGCTTTATAGGAAAGAATCATATTATTGTATCAGTATTAAATGTGAAAGAGAGATTACAACCATGGCCTTGATGTCAGTAGTTAGTCCCTTCCAACTCATTCCTTCATTCTCCACACACTTACCCACAATTCTAAGAGCATAGATTTGATACTACTCACACCCATCTTGACAAAAGAAAACTCAAAGACACTCCAACCAAGTCATAATTCAAGCCAAATCCAACTTAGCCAATTCCAAAATCTCCAAGCTAACCAAAGCTAACTTTCCATGAGAACTCCTTCCTTTTATAAGTTGAAGAGGATAAGGCAGGAGGAGGCTAGTATGATCCCACTAAATCAAGGAAAGTGAGTAAGATCCAAACCATTCAGATGCCACCCTCAACATAGAAGTTTCTCCTTCTAGAAGATTTGAGAAAATGCTTGTTTTTCCCACATGTAGGCATTCTCGCGCCCTACCTATATAGCAACTCCTAAACATCTCGCACTTAGATACATGGTGCAACCTCATGAATTCCAGTGAATTTCAAGACCCTGCCTATATAGCAACTCATGAACTCTTTTATGTGGTTTTTACAAGGGAAAATGCAACTTCTTTTCTCAGGAAAAGTTCTTCTCCCTTCTCTCTTCAGGAACTCAGGCCACTGACCCCTCTGAAGGAAACAGATAGGTTTACATCATTAACAATCATAGGGATGACGAAAATAATGTGTAACAATCACTTTGTCCACTTAACTTAACCACTTTCTACAAATAGTAAGCTCTCCACTCCTAGTTGCAACTAACTTTATTATTTAATTAATTTCTTTGCGACCACTTTGACTTATCCATAAATAGTAAACTCACCATTTCTTGTTGCAACCACCGTGTTATTTAAATAGTTTCTCTTTGCAACCACTTTGACTAATTTATTATTTAAATAATTTCTCTTTGCAACCACTTTGACTACTTTATTATTTCAATAATTTATCTTTACTCACAACTTCTTGTTGCAACCACTTTATTATTTAATTTATTCTTGGTTCAACAACTATACCCATTATTAACTGCTAGTTGCCATCAATTTGATTAGTACACTTCTTCTAGGAGATTCTAGAATAATTGACTTCTTTGACCTTCAAGGGGCTTCTAGATAACTCATGAGGGTTTTCCAACTTCATATGGCCATAACTTTCTAACTGTGAGGAGTTATGTGACGTTCCACATATCACTGAAAATGGCATGACATGTACTATCCATCTAGAATAGTATTACCTACATATATATTGAACTTCATACCATTATACATCAATCAAAATGAAGTCCCTTAATCATAATGTTGGGGTTGCCTGGATTTTCTACCGGACTTGCTTCAAGGGTTTCCATCAATGACAACCAACCAAATTAATCAATAGACTATACTTGTATGGTCAAGTATTTTAAGTTATTAAAAGAAAGCATAAAATTAAAGATGCAAAAAAAGGGTTCCATGTTGGTGAGATGGATAGGCTAGATAAGCGTTCCATTTATGGATCATATGGTATCAGAGAAGAATTTTGAATGCATTTAGTGAGATCTGTATGGTAAGTACTGTTGAGATCAATTCTTTCTTCCGAAAATTTCTCTCCCCTGTTATAATCTCCCAACTTCTTTTGTCCATTTATTTTCCATCTTCTATACTTACCCAAAGTCCCCTTTTATTTTCTCCCTTCTATTCTCTCTTTCTAATTACTGTACTTAGTCACTTTTTCAAAAACGACGGGTTCGCGGGTTGGAAAACTTGCGGGTTCTCACTTCCTATTCCTATTCCCATATCATGAGCCCGACCGATCGTCATATCATCCTATACTCAACCGTTTCTTCAGTCATGGTTTCCTGGGTTGGTAGGTTTCAAACTTTCATATCCCATGTTCTGTGATATACATTTTGCACCCAAATGATCCACAATCTACATGTTGACCATCTTACTTGCTAATCTCCTAAGTATCTCATTTCTCCTATATTGAGTTTGATCGACCGCATTACAACACTTAGCCAATTTTCAACCTTTCACAACCGTGGGATCACGGGTTCCTGGGTTGGCAGGTTCAGAAAAATCCCAAATCCTAATTGCTCTCATCCGTCCCCGCTATCTTCCTTCTTTTCCCAAGATGCATTTAGTATGGTTTAATGTGGATAAATGATCATGAAGGTTTCGTAAAGATCGTCATTAATAAGAGAAGGGCTCGAGGATATTTCTTATTAAACCACATTAAAGAACAATTTGTGGAAAATTATATTATATCTCTCAAGCGCTCATTTCAAATATTATCTGGATTAAAATAACCCTCTCGTCAACTTATGGAAGCAACAAATCGACAACAATTCTGCGGAGATACTTTGAAATTTTTTGGACGTGAGGACCAAAACTTTCAGTGGTCTAGAGATTATTCTTACTGTTCATCCTCTTCTGCTAAGAAGGAAGTAATTTGGATGTCCGGAATTGCTTGTGCAGGTTGTGTTCCCGAGGTTTTTGACTGCAAGGAACTAGTTTCCTGGTGCGCTAAGAAATATATTCCAAGTCAACAGATTATTCAACTTCAAGACCATTCTCCTGTCTCTTTTTCACCTCAAGTGTTCCGTAAAATGATAAAACTCCCAAAGCCAACACTCACCTTCAAAGGTGAAGATTGTAGGGACTTCTTGAAAAATCATGACAATGGCTTGGATCTCTTGCCTAAATTCTTGGAGAATCCTGTGATCATCCCTGAATATATTACTAGATTGAAGGTCAACTCTTTCAAAAACCCTTTTCGGGAAATTGCTTGGTTATTCACGAGAGTGACCGACCAAGAAAATACCACCAATATTTTGTTGGTTGTGGATCCTGATTATCTTCTTGATTTAGAGGTCTTTTACTTTCAGCCGTGTTTATACCCCATGAAGTATTTACACCCCAGAAGTATGTACACTCTTCCACGCGGGGGAGTGCAGAGGGGGGGTACCCCCTCTGCGGGGTCTGGGGGGTTATCCCCCCGGCTGGGTGGTCTGGGGGTGAAGATTGTAGGACTTCTTAGAAAAATCTTTTATTGCAATGGTTTGGATCTTCTTTGCCTAAATTCTTGGAGAATCCTGTGATCATCCCTGAATATATTACTAGATTGAAGGTCAACTCTTTCAAAAACCTCGAAATTGCTTGGTTATTCACTCTGGTGACAGGCCAAGAAAATACCACCAATATTTTGTTGGTTGTGGATCCTGAAAATCTTCCTGATTCAGAGGTCTTTACTTTCAAATTTGTTTACTCCCATGAAGTATTTACACCCCTGTGGCATGTACACCTTCCATCGCTGGGGAGGCAGAGGGGGCACTGGCACCAAGTATCCCCCGGGTCAAGTGGTCTCATGTTGACCCTCAATGGGTCTGAGGGCTTGGCCCCCTCAAGAAAAAATTGCCTTGTAAAGTATATTGTATTTCATTGTAACTGGACCGCTCATTATAAGGTCATAGACTAACGATGGAAATTATGTTAGGTTTTTTCCCTAGAAGGCAACCCTTTGGCGATGGAAAACAAATATGGCTATGTATGTTGGCTAGTATTGTATTCCTCGAGAGGAGACTATGAGAGAAAGTAGTAGTGGAAGTTACAACTGGTTTTGCTATAGCCATTTTGTTGATAATAATAAAGAAAGGACCTACTGTGGACGATCTACAAATCAAGGAACCAATGAATCGGCTCTCTTGTATTGTGTATCTCCATGTTTTGTTTCAATATTTGTTTTGCATTCTATTGCCCATGGGTCCCGCTTCTAACAACCTGTATCGTAGCTGCAAGGTAACTCGCAGAAAAGAGGGTTCCTAGTTCGAATGGGAGTACCGTCTAAGATGGCAAGTTTAGGGTCAAGAAATTTAATGGGCCAAACTACCAGCTATGGAAGATGCAAAAGGAAGACTACCTATATCAGAAGAAACTTTTCCTATCATTGGATGAGTAGCAAAGAAGGCCAATGACCAGAAGGACTTAAGAATGGGAGATTCTTGGATGTAGCGTTCTAGTGTTTATTGACGGGTCAGAGTCTCTGGCAACGCTTCTGATACCTCTTAACATCCGAAGAAAAGACAACGAAGGTTTTGATGGACTCATTGGCCAAATTATATGAAAACCCTCGGTGTCCAATAAGTTACTTCTAATGAAGAGATTATTTGGCTTTGTCGTCGGTGGGTCTATTGCGATCATTTAAATGAATTTACACGGTTACTAATCAACTAAGTTCTATAAAAGTGGACCTCTTGATGATGAGGTTAGGCCTCTAATCTTGTGCTCATTGGAAAAAAAGCTCTAATGGCTTGTTCATGGTCGTAGTAACTCAGACCGGGTTCAAATACTTTAAAATTCTGATGATGTTGGTGTTATCCTTAGTGAGTGAATGCAACGTAGTTACGCCAGGAGACATCGGGTAGTGCATTGAACATGGAGAACGTGGGAAGACAAAAAGACAAAGAGGAAAGGCCTGTGGAATCGTGGGAATTCTTGGAAGGGCGTGCATCCAAATCCACACTTGGAAAGATAGAGTGTCGGAATTGTAGATAGACATCCTAATAAAGATTCCGCAGAGATCCAAAGAAACAAAGAGATGGACAATAGAAGAGAATCGAAGGCACGTATTTAGGTGATGTGTTACAAGATGCTTTGATTCTTTATGTAGATAATATTTGAGTCTTGGTAGTAGATTCAGGAGCTTCACTTCACGCCACACCCCATATGAAACATTTTCTAGATTATGTTCAAGGTGATTTTGGATGCGTTCATTTGGGTGATGATGCACCATGCAAAATTGTTGAATGGGAAAGGTAAAATAAAGAAACACAATGGAAACCAATGGTTGTTGAAAGAGGTAAGACATATTCTAGATTTAAGGAAAATCTAATTTCAACAGGGCAGCTTGCAAGTAATATTGTGGGCATCCATATTTTACAGATAAGACGCGGAAGGTCATCAAAGGATCATTGGTGATAGCTTAAAGGAGAGAAGGTAGGCGTTACTTTGTATTTATAAAAATCGGGTAATAATTTAATTCTCTTCTATATATCAGCTCATGGATACAACACTCTGGCATCATAGGCTAGGACACATGAGTGAAGGGTATGCAGATACTTCACAAAATAAATTTAAAAGGATCTTAAACAAATTGATTTTGGATCCCTTTGTGAGCATTGTGTTTATGGAAAACAAAAGAGAGTCATATTTCTCGAGTCGGAAAAGAAAAGAATAATGAAAAGTTAGCCAGCATACATGTATGGGGACCAACTCGTGTATCATCTCTTTGGTGGCTCTCATTATTATGTTACTTTATTGATGATGCAACTAGAAAACTCGGGTTTATTGCATTCAAAAAAAAAAAAAATCTCATGTTTTTGATACTTTTAAGAATGGAAAGTTTTAGTTGAGAATGACAAAAAAAAAAAAGTTTGAAGTGTCCTGATCAGATAATAGAGGTGAATACTTGAACAAGGAGTTTGATGATTATTGTTCATACCATGGGATTCATAGAGAGAATAATCACCTACCTAACACCGCGAAGAAAAATGTAGAAAGGTCGAAGGATGAACGTGGACAACTTGAGCTGCAAGGATTAGGAGATTGCATGATGGTTTTCCCTTACATCGCTACAGATGCTATAGATAGATATCATTGTTTACTTAATAAACAGAGGGACCTTAAAGCTCTTTGATGGTATAATTACAAAAGAGGAATGGATGAAAAGGTAAACTATTCTTTTGAAAACTTCTCGCTTGTGAAGCATTTGTCCATATTAATAAAGAAAAGGAACAAATCTTGAGGAAAATCCAAGTGTACCTTTATTGGATATGGAAAATACTGATTTTGGTTATCACTATGGGATTAAGGAAAATAACAAAAATCATTAGGAGTAGAGGATGTCATATTCAATGAAAAGGTCATGTACAAAGATCACTAAGGTGGGAAGAAACGAAACAAAACAAGAATACACAAGTATTTGATGAGATCGTCGGAAAAAGAAATTCCAAAGGAACCCGAAAATCAAAATGTACAACAAAGAGAAGTTGTGTACCCCAAACACCAAGTAGCGTTGTTAAAGATCCGCCAAGTTGCGATAAATTCAACGATACTTCCCCTTCATTTCATATTATTTATTGTTGATCGACCGTGAACCACGTTAAGAGGCAATGCAGGTAGACACAAAAATAAGTGGGAGCAAGGCATGAAAGAGGAAATGGATTCCTTGGAAAATAACCAGACTTGGGACTTGGTCTGGCTTGCCCACAGGAAAAAAGAGCATTGCGTAATAAACGGGTTTACAAGTTGAAGGAAGAAGATGGAGGAGAAAAAGAGGTACAGGCTAGACTTGTTGTATCGGGTTTGCACAAAAGAAAGGTATATATTTTGATGAAATATTTTCTCCTTTGTTAAAATTACTCAATTAGGACTATTATTTTAAGTCTTGTGGTAGTAGAAGATTTGAATCTGAACAGCTAGATGTAAAACAACTTTTCTCCATGGGGATTTGGAGGAAGAGATTTTATACAGCAAAGCAGCCTGTGGGTGCTGAGGTCAAAGGGATGGAGAATTTGGTATGCAAGTTGAAGAAGAGCTTATATGGCCTAAAGCAAGCTCTAAGGTAGTGGTATCTAAAGTTGGATGTGTTTGGCGATAGAACATGGTTATAATAGATGTCATTCTAATCACCGTGGTTTATTTTAAAAGGCTAGAAAATGGAAGCTATATTATCTTGCTATTGTATTGTAGATGACATGCTTGTTGCGGGGTATTCAATATGCAGTGATATAAATGTGCTCAAGAAGAAATTACTACCCATTTTATGGCGAAGGATTTGGTACAAAAGAAAATCCTTGGTATGATAATAACAAGAGACAAGAAAATCGCAAACCCATTACTGTCTCGTGGTGAGTACATAGAGAAGGTGTTGAGAGGTTTAGAATTTAATGCAAAAACCGCTTAGTACACATTTGGCTAGCCATTTAAAATTATCCAAGGAAATGTGTCCCAAGACACGAGGAGATATAATACATGTCCAAGGTCCCATATTCAATAGCAGCTGACAAATTTCTTGATGTATGCAATGGTTTGCACAAGACCATATATTGCACATGCGTGGGAGTTGTGAGTAGGTATATAAACAATCCAGTAAAGAATATTGGGAGGCAAGAAGTGCATTCCCTCGTGCACGAGAGGTGATACCACACATGCATTTTCATAAGCCTGGAGGTTCAAAATCTTTCTGCCGTGGATAAGGATGATTCGAGAGCATGGCAGGTGATAAAGATAGGAGGGGGAGCACCACAGGGTGTGTTTTACTATAGGTGGAACAACGCGAAGTTGGATTTCAAAACTCGAAAAGGTTGTTGCACTTTCAACAACAGAAGTCGAGTATGTTGCTACTACGTAGTTGGTAAAGAGATGGTTTGGTTACAAAGGTTTATGGAAGAATTGGGAAAGAATCATGAGAACAACAGGTTGTACCGCGGATAGCCGCAGTGTCATTCAATCTTGCAAAGAACTCCAGCCCTTCCATTCAAATAATAATAATATACAGCTGAGGTACCACTTCACACGATCCTCCTTGGAAGATTGGACAAATGAAGTTGGAAAAGATACACCACTAGCCAGCATCCCGCAGACATGTTAACAAAGGGAGTAACCGTGAGAAACCGAAGTTCCTGCTTAGTTTTAGTTGGTCTCAAGAATGAAGATGAAGATGAGAAATTCCATCCAAGAAGGTTCAGAGTCCGAAGATATACAACAACGGGTGAGTTGTTGGAGCATCACTCATCAGTTGGGAGATTAAGCTGGTTGTGGAGCCCCGATTATCTTCCTGATTTAGAGGTCTTTACTTTCACCGGGTTTATACCCCATGAAGCATTTACACCCTGGCATGTACACTCTTCCACGCGGAGAAGTGCAAAGGGGGGATACCCCCTCTGCGGGTCCGGGGGGGCTATCCCCCTAGCTGGGGGGTCTAGGGGCAAGCGGGCCCCCGAAGAAAAAATTGCCTTGTAAAAGTATATTGTAATTTCATTGTAAATCTGGACTGTTCATTATAAGGTCGCAGATCTAACGATGGAGATTATGTTAGGGTTTTTTTCCCTAGAAGGCAACCCTATTTTATGAGGGAAATGTATTGCAGCTATGTATGTTGGCGAGTATTGTATTCTGAGAGAGGAGACAGTGAGAGAAAGAAGAGGAATTTACAGTGGGTTTTGTTGTAGGTTGTATCCCTTCATTTTGATGGATAATAATAAAGAAAGGACATGGCAATTTCTCTGGTGGACGTAGCCCACACTAGGTGAACCACATAAATCTATGTCTCTCTTGTATTGTGTATCTTCCATGTTTTGTTTCCGCATTTGTTTTATTTTATTGCTCCAAGGACCTGTTTTTCTAACATATTTCTCGTATGATTCTTTATATCCTATATTTCACTGTCAACGAGAAAGCCATTTTCGATTGGGGAAAACTGATTTCCATTGAAATATCTTCCCAATTTTCACAATACAAAAAGATAAGAAATTCTTTATGGCCTCTTATTTGGTATTTGCGATAGGACATTGCTGTCAATTTCCTAAATTGTCTATCTGCAAGAAGGTGAATTGTGAATTTGACCCAGTGACCTTTTGGTACCAAGCGTTGTGGAGGAGCAAAGCTTCCCTGCATTTTTATGAAGTTTTCAACAACTTTGTCTTGGTTTTTAAAGGATTGATGTTTGGAAAATATACCCCAAGAATATCCGCCCAAGCAAGTAAATTCCTGGATAAAATGGGGATTTTGGAGAAAATGGAGAATTACAATGTTATTAGGATTTTCAGTTCTAAGGAAAATCCCTTCTTTCTTCCATGCCATATATCCAACAGAATGTTTATTACAGAAGTTGCAAGGCAATATAATTTTTGGCTACACTTTTTTAATGAGAAACGAAAAAAATAAATTTATACCCTTGCCTTGGAAAATTGGGGACTTTGTATTCAGAAATATGAAAAAAATAGATGAATTTTCAAGCCACTTCCACAATCTGAATCTCAAGTATGATGAAATGATAAAAGGGTTTGAACCTAACGGAATTTTTGTGGAACATATGCTAACAATGGTTTTTAGCAATTCAATTATCCACACTGTTCTAGGAGAATAAGAAGATAATTATTTGGGAACTCCTATTCACACTGCTAGTGACTTGGAGACGGTACTCAGTACAAATGAATTTTACAAACATAAAGGAAAGGGTCCTAGCAAGAAGAGTGCCCAGAACCCAAATGTTACTCCCAAGACTACAACATCTCGAAGCAGTGCTCCAGTGGCCCACCCATCTAGAAAAGTGATCAACAGTAGTTCAAGCAGAGGAGGAGGCAAGAACCCCCCTCCAGGAAAAGTTGAAATCTCACATAAAATTCCTCCAAGGAAGAAGAGGAAGAATATTGTACAAGAGGAAGAAGTGAATCGCGTCGAAAGTGACATAAAAAACTTCTCCCTCAAAGATATGGAGCTCGAGGCTCACAACGAGAAAATGTTTCCTAACATTGATCAGCCAAGAGGAACACCCCATTAGAATCCATCGTTGGAAATTGTTGAGAATGAGAACTTTGATGAAGAACAGTCATTTGTGTTGCAGACCGCTGTCTTTGACAACGAATATAATAAATTAATTATTGAGAAGAATCATGTAAAGAATAAAAAATGGAAATTGCGTTCAGAGGTTAACCTAAGAAATATGTGGCCTTCCCAGATTTCCAAAATCCATAGAGAAACCGAAGATGCATTGGACGATTCCATTGGTGGTATCGAAGCAGAAAATATAAAGTTAAAGGAAAGGATTAAGGAACTAGAAGAGACCTTGACACCTCTTCCACTTCTTTCCATCCCTTTGGAAATTCTCGAACCCACCACACGCGCTGCTAAATTAAAAGGATCCTCAATCTTACTTACATAAGCCAGGAGTTATGTGGAGAATAATATCAAGAAAAGAATGAAATTGATCACACAAGCTTGGGAAATTTAAAAGAACATGATTTATCTTGGCTCGATGGTGCATGCCTTCCATGAGTATTTGCAGTCTAACTTAAAAAAGGAAGAAGGTTTTTACCTTGATGTTGTGGTACCCTTTGGTGTTAAAGTTTCCAACATGTCAGAGCTAAGGAGAAGAGAGGAGGAACTTCCCTCTCCAAGTCAGATCAATAAGTTGAATGTGTCTTGGAAGGAAAAGATAAAGAAATTGAATAACATTGTTCAAGCATCTAGCCAAGCCATATCAAGGAGGGAAGAACTATTCAAAAGGCTCGTGGAGGTGGACCTATCCAGAAGCACTAATGAAGTCCAATATCCAAAGTTGTTTCTTAACTTGTTGTTCCTAACAAAACAATAGTTCAATGAGAAAGTTGATATTTTTAAAGGATTTCCAATTGAAATATTCTATGGTATAATTGAATATGATGAGGATACCATAGATAACTGGCTAGTGGATTACTCCATAAAAAATCAGGACATTGAAGAATCATTACATGAAATTTCCCTTGATCTAAGAGACTTGAAGGTGAGTTTTTAAACATCAAAATATGACATGAAATCAACATGGCACCAATGAAAAGTTACATTGAAGAATGGTTCAAGAAAGATATTGATAAACTAACCAATGAAGGGAAAGAAGAAGTTGAGATGGTTATTGTAACCGTTGATAAAAATGATAAAAGGACATCAGCAAGAAAATGAAAAGAGATGAGACACCATCATAGTAAGTTTATGTCGATCACATCATTATTTTTCTTTATCAAGTCCTTCATCCAATTATTCCACCTCTTTCACTAGAAAGGTTTAACCGAGGACTGATACCTCCTTTTTTCTTCTTACCATGTCTTGTTGTTCTTCTACTGCCCACTGTCCTCCTTCTAAAATATTATTTCCTTTATTTATTTGATTTATGTTCGGCGAGAGCCCCAATCCTAGTCTTTAATAAAAACACATTTACAATTTCAAAGAATATGTAACAAACTATATATTTTTTAGAAATTTCGAGAGAGCTACTTTGGGAACAATCTCGACTGTGCTTTATAACCCTGTTTTCAGAATATAAAGTATTTGAGGTTGATCTATCATTATATTTATTTGATTATCCCATGTGTCCACTCTGTTAAAGTTCTCTTATGCATGTAGATCATCTTCTTTTTATTTTATGTGGTCATAAATCTTTATCTTAAACTATGATGGATGTGAGGAAATTTTGATTATTTTATTTAAATATGTGAAGTGTGTGATTCATGGTCCTTTCTCATGAAATTTATTTAAAAAAGAAAACAAAAACATTTCCCTTTTATTTTCTTTCAATTTTCATGTTTCTTTGAATTACTGCGACGGACTTCTATCAAGTCTCACATTTTGAACATAAAGAAATCCCAATAAAATCGAAAGAGGATTACCACCTCTATAAAAATGCATGGGGATTTACATCCTCGTGAGGTTGTCATTTTGGTCCTAATAGATTCAAGCATCAACATTTTTGGCGACCATACTAGGGAACTGAACTGAAATTTGGAACCTGGTCTAGCATTTCGAAAAAATATATGACTTTTCCCCAGGTTGATCAACCCCACTTAGAAATTGGATTGAACAATCAACGAAGCATCTTACATCAGTTATACAATCTGGTAATAACAACAACCGATACCCGAGAAGATTTAGAAAGGTCCTGACAGATCTTAGTCAAACAAGAAGAAAGAGAAATCCTTCAAAGATAGATGAGAGAGGAATGACAAGACTGAAGAAACCAAAGGCTAGCTAGATAATTACAAGAACAAGGTCAAGATTAAAGTTGGACAAATATAGGGGACCTATTACCAAAAGTAAAAGAAATCAACTCTTTATTCTTAGAAGTAAAAATCCTATCCCTAGAATCTCTCTGGACATGGCAGAAAGAAACGAACAACCCCAAGATGAGAATCATGAGGAGAGACAAGGAGGTGGAAGAGATGCTACAAGAAATCAAGGAAACCAAGGATTTTAAAATCGAAGGAGGGTAAGCGATCCCCCTCTAAATATTATAGTTGAAAAACATGATCTCATTATTCTCCCTAAGGGCACCCTAAAGTAATTTTCTGGATATGGATCAATCGATGCAAAGAGGCATCTGCACCTATTTCTTGATGTTTGTGATTTTCACCGTGTTGATTATGACGATGTCATGGTAAGGTTGTTCCTACAAACTTTATCAGGAAGAGCGTATCCATGGTATACAACATTACCCAACAGATCAATTCACTCATTTAATGACCTCGAAGCTATGTTTGTGACTATGTTTTCCCCTCCAATTTCTTATCATACCCTTGTCACCGATTTCACCCAAATTGGTTTGAGAAAGAATGAAAGGATACAATATTTTAATCTCAAGTTCAATAAAACCTTGAGAGGAATTCCAGAAGATAAAATACCAAATGAACCAGTCACTCTCGGTTGTTATAAGAATGAAATTCCCCCGAATGTGAAGTATGCTGTCAGAACATCCCAAATGGATAACTTGGAGGAGGCAATGACTAAGCTACTGAGATGGAATAAATTATGATTAAAACAAGTGTTGACCTCAACATTATACTGGGAAGAATACAAAGGCAGTTGGGAGGATTAAATATTGATAATCAAGGAGCTTCCAGTTCAAGAAAGAACGAAGAATTCAAGCCTTGATCAGATCAAAACCAAATAGTGGGAGGAGGATTTTTCAAGGGAACCATACCTGATGTAAAGGTTGACCCTGTGGCGACATAGGAAAATAAGCAAAGAATCAAAATTGCATAGATGAATAGAACTATCAAGCAAATGCAGAATGAGATAACTTGACTGAGAAGGGGAGATAATTATATGGAAAATCCAAGAATGCCAATACCAGAGCAAAGAAGGAACCCTCCAAAATAAAATAGAGTGAGGTTTGAGAACACGGATAATCCGCAAAGACTAAGGGTTCCCAGACAACCTACTTGTAATGTGGTTGTTCTAGATGATGTGTATGACGAGAAATTAATTGAGTAAGAGAATTATTACTCACCTGATGAAAGCTATGAAACTCTGCAGATGGACCGATGCGAGATGTTCATGTATATATTTGAAGAGGGAGAAAATTATCCCAATTCACAATAAAACGTCACCCAAACAAGAGGATTTGTAAATAGACCAAAAAATAAAGGCAATTCTGATAAAGAAAGAGAAAAAGAAAAAGAAAAATAAAAAATAAATGAGAAAGTGACGGATAACGTTGGAAGTAAAAGGCAACACATGATGTCAAACTCCACTCAAATGACATATAATGTCATAGAGGATTTGAGTAAATTAATGATAACCCTTCCCTTTATGGAAGTGGTGAAGATTCCCCAACAAAGAGAGAACATTTTGAAATTGTTGGACGATCCATCAAAAAGAGAAGAAGTTGTTACCAATCCAAAACAAAGCCCAAGCTAGCCAACTACCAAGCTGAGAGGTAAAATTCCTCCCTTTTACATTTCTATTGAAAATCATGATGTTTCATTACATAATTGTTTAGTTGACACTGGCGCGAAAAATAATATCATGCCACTGGCAGTCATGGAAGCATTGGGCATGAGTTGCACCAAGTATTATGAAACCGATGAAAGAATATATGCAATTGATTCTAGAAAAGTGCCATCTGATGGAGATATTAATGAATTTTATGCTTGGATTATGGCATCCCCCATATTATTACAGTTTTTAATACTATTGTGGTGGAACTTCCTTCGGCGTATGGAGTTGTGCTGGGAAGAGATTGGACATATATGATCGGGTAATATATAATGAATGATGGAAGTTGTATGATGTTGCCAGGAAAAGAAGGAGCAATGATTAAAGTGCCTGGTAAACCTAGAAAACCCTTATATTTCAATAAGAAGGACAATGAATTGATGGAGGATTATATAGATGTCAGGATTGGAAACTATGCTATCCTAGACATAGAGCATAACAAAATCCTAGAGCAAGTTCAAGACATGGAGAATCAAGAATGTTTGTTTGATGGATACTCGAGGAGGTCATTTGATGGAGCCTATTCAAATTCCAGGAATGTAGTTGGTATTGTTCTCATGATCCCAAATAAGTTTGTGCATCCGCATTCTATTATATTGGAATTTTTGTGCACTAATAACAAGGTAGAATATGAAGCCTTGATTCAGGGGATGATCCTTGCACAAGAAAATAAAATAGAACATCTAATTGTAACTAGAAACTCGGAGTTGGTGATCAATTAGGTTACCTAGAGGTATAAAATAAAAAAGGAAATACTTAATTTATATTTCAAAAGAGTTAACGAATTGATGGAATATTTTAGTTCCTTCAGCATTTATTTCATTCCAAGGGACAAGCATCACACAGAAAATTCATTAGCCTTGACGTCCTCATTTTCAAACCTAGACGATATCCAAAGAAAAATGTATTTCCAAGTAGAAAGATCTTTCTGACCATCCATGCCCGATAACATTGAATATTTGCAATTATTTGACAACGATGAACAACTGGGAAATGTTTTGTGGAGCGATGATGATGATGAAGATGATCACTCGTCTATTTTCCCCAAATATTGTATACAATATGAATCTCTTTTTATCAAAGATGATCATGGTAAGAATCTCCTTGAAGAAGTTTCAGTTCGAAAAGTGCAAGAAACAAGAAAAGTCAATATTGGAACTGATAGTTCCCTGAAATATGTCAACTTGGGAGTTGATTTCACCACTAAGGAAGTTTATCAATATGTTTCCTTGTTCAAAGAGTACATTGATGTGTTTTCTTGGACCTATGATGATTTAAAATGTTACGATAAAAATATATTCCAACATATCATTCCCTTGAGGGGAGAAGCAAAGCCAGTGAAGAAAACAATAACGATGATGAATCCCAAACTAAAACCTCTGGTAAAGATTGAATTGGATAAATTGAACAAGGAATGAATAATTTATCCCATTAGACACTCCGAATGGCTCTCAAATCCTATGATTGTAATAAAGCAGACTGGGGAATTCCGGATGTGTGTCGACTTCAGAGACCTTAACAGAGCAAGTAGAAAGGATAACTTTCCTTTACCTAATATGGAGTTCCTTCTCCAGCAAGTCACTGGATCATCCTACATGTCCATGTTGGATGGTTTTTTTGGATATAACCAAGTCTTGGTGGTTGAGGAAGATAGGTAAAAGAAGACATTTATCACATCTTGGGAGACATATGCATATGCTGGAATTCCCTTTGGTTTGAAGAATGTTGGAACCACATTATAGAGGGCCATGGATCACGCATTTAGTGGTTTGATAGGAAAATTTATGGAAGAATATCAATATGACTTGATAGTGCATTCAAAAACAAGAGGTGATCATATCCATCATTTGAGAAAAGTTTTTGAAAGGTGCAAGCTATATGGTGTCTCTCTAAATCCAAAAAAATGCTTGTTCATTGTAACTCAAGGAAAACTGGTTGGCCACACTGTGTGTGATGAAGGGATTTACATAGATCCATAAAGAGTTAAAGTAATAAATGAGATCAACCCCTCGACATCCAAGAAGGGAGTCCAATCATTTTTTGACAAGATCAATTTTGTGTGAATATTTTTTCTTGACTACGCAAGTATCGTAAAGCCGATCAATTTGTTACTAAAAATGGAGCAGAGGTTCGAATGGACAACATATACTCAAGAGGCTTTCAATAATATCAAAGGAGAAATCACCAAAACTCTAGTCCTCATTAGTCTGTATTTTGAAAGGGATTTCATCATCTATTCATTCTCTATAGAGACAGTTGTTGCATCTGTTCTTACTCAGAAGAATACCAAAGGAGAAGAACTCCCAATAAGTTTAATGAGCAAAAACCTACATGACTATGAGTTGAGGTATTCAGAATTGGAAAAGAAATCCTTGGCTCTTGTAAAAGTAGTAGCGCATTTTCAGACGTACATATTGAACTCCCATTTTATTGCCTATGTCCCTTCATCACCAGTGAAGATTCTTCTAAATCATCAATTGAGAGAAGGAAAATGGGCTAACTGGCTGGCAAAGATACAAGAATATGATATCGATATTAAACCTTTAAAAGATATCAAAGGAAAAGGTTTATGCAAGCTCATCGCGAATGGTGATTCTGTGGATGGAATGATTTCATTATTAGTAGGAGAACCATTAGCTGATTCAGATTGGTACGAAGATATTATATTCTACTTAAGGTCCGAGCAATTTCCTCTCACTATGAACTCCAAGGAGGGAAGAAAATTGAAGATGAAGGAAAATCAATATGTGTTGATTGCTTATATATTGTTCAGGAGAAATTATGATGGTATACTACTAAGATGCTTTGATGAAAACCAAGCCCAAGAACTGATAAGATAATTCCATGAGGGAATATGCACTGGACACTTTGCACCTACTGCCACCTCCCACAATATAATAAGGGTTGGATTCTACTAGCCATCAATATTCAGAGACTCGTATGCCACAATAAGGAGGTGTGTATCATGCCAATAGTTTTCAGGAAAAATGAAGAGATCCACGATGCATTTACAACCCGTAATTGTAGAACAACCGTTCTCCCAATGGGGGCTTAATGTTTTCTGGAAAATTGATTCGAATTCTAGCAAGGGGCATATGTACATTCTCACAGCTACAGATTATTTCACGAAATGGCTGCAGGAAGTGGCATTAAAGAAGGATGATTCTAAATAGATAATTAAATTCCTCAAAGATAATATTCTGTCGATATTTGGTGTCCCAGATAAATTTATCACAGATAATGGTTCTATTTTCATTGGGTTGAAGTTAACGGAGTTTTACGGAGAATATGGAATTATCATGGGTCAATCATCGAATTATTATCCACAAGGTAATGGACTGGATGAATCCACAAACAAAACACTTGTGCAGATACTGAAGAAAACCATTGACAAGAACCAAAGGAATTGGCATCTGAAGCTAATGGATGCATTATGGGCAAGCAGAATGACTCCAAAGGATAGCACCGAGATGTCTCTGTATACATTGGTTTATGGGAAAGAAGAAAATATGCAATTAGCCTCGAACTCAATGCATTGACTTTCATTTTTAATACAAAAGATACATAAGATAATTATTCCATCCAAAGGATAATCAACCAGTTGTTGAAGTTGGAAGAAGAATGAAGAAAAGCGCTAAATCGAACTTCTTAGAGGTAGTAGAGTGCCAAAATATATTTTGATCATAGAACAACTGTAAATAATTTCTAGAAGGGAGAGCTGGTGTTACTTTGGAACAAGGCCAAGAAGAAATTGTTGATGCATACAAAGTTCGAAGAACTCTGGATCGGACCATATGTCGTCAAGAATATCTTGTGTTTTAACTCCTGTATTCTCCAATACATGAAGGGTAAAATATTAATGCTTCCTATCAATGAGAAACATTTGAAATATTTCTTCTCCTAATACTTCCTCATTCTCATTCTACATAATTTTATTTTTCAGTTTGTATATTTTTACTCTGACTCCATAGCCCAATAGGAGGAAGCACATGGTCATGAAAGGTTATGTATTATTTACAGCCCACAAGGGGTTATCATGCCACAGTTGGAGCTAGTTGTTGATATCAATTCCCTCTTCCGAAAATTTCCCTCCCCTTTTCTAATCTCCCAACTTCTTTTGTCCATTTCTTTTCCATCTTCTATACTTACCCAAATTCCCCTTTCTTTACTCCCTTTCTAATTATTGTACTTAATCGCTTTTTCAAAAACGACGGGTTCATGCGTTGGTGGAATCATGGTTTATCACTTCCTATATTCATATCATGAGTCTGACCAACCATCGTATTATCTTATACTTAACCATTTTTGTAGTCGCGGGTTCTCGAGTTGGTGGGTTTCAAACTTTCATATCCCATGTTCCATGATATACAGTTTGCACCAAAAAGATACACGATATACATGTTGACCATCTGACTCCTTGAACTCCTAAGTATATCATCTCTCCTATATTGAGTCTGACTGACCGCATTACAACACTTAGCTGATTTTCAACCTTTCACAACTGCAGGATCGCAGGTTTCTAGGTTGGCGGGTTCACAAAAATCCCAAATCCTAATTTCTCTCGTTCTTCCCCACCACCTTCTCTCTTTTCCCAATATTCATTTAGTATGGTTCCATAAATATCATCATTAATAGGAAAAGGGCTCGAGGAGATTTCTTATTAAACCACATTAAACCACGATTTGTGGAAAATTATATTATATCTCTCAAGCGCTCATTTCAAATATTATCTGGATTAAAAGAATGCTCTCATCAACTATTGGTAGAAATAACTCGACAAAAGTTCTGTAGAGATACTTTGAACATTTTTGGACGTGAGGACTAAAACTTTCAGTGGTCTAGAGATTATTCTTACTATTCATCCCCTTCTGCTCAGAAGGAAGTAATTTGAATGTTCGAAATTGCTCATGAAGGATGTGTTCCTGAGGTTTTTGACTACAAGGAATTGGTTTCTTGGTGCACTGAGAAATATATACCACGTCAGCGGATTATTCAACTTCAAGACCACTCTCCCATTTGTCTTTCACCTCAAGTGTTCCGTAAAATTCTAAAACTCCCAGAGCCAACACTCACCTTTAAAGGTGAAGATTGCAGGGACTTCTTGAAAAATCATGAAAATGACTTGGACCTCTTACCTGAATTCTTGGAGAATCCCATGGCCATCCCTAAAGATATTACCACATTATAGGTCAACTGTTTCAAAAAACCCTTTTGGGAAATTGCTTGGTTATTCATTAGAGTGATCAGACAAAAAAATACCACCAGTATTTCTCGTATGATTCTTTATATCCTATATTTCAATGTCAAGGATCAAGCAATTTTCGATTGGGGAAAACTGATTTCCATTGAAAACTATTCCCAATTGTCAAGATAAGAAATTCTTTATGGCCTCTTATTTGGTATTCACGATAGCACATTGTTGTCAATTTCCTAAATTTTCTATCTGTAAGAAGGTGAATTGTTATTTTGACCCAGTGACCTTTTGGTACCAAGCATTGTGGAGGCATAAAGATTCCTTGCATTTTTATTAAAATTTCAACGACTCTGTCTTTGTTTTTAAAGGACTATTGTTTGGAAAATATACCGCAAGATTATCTGCCTAGGCAAGTGAATTCCTGGATAAAAAGGGTACCTTGGAGAAAATGGAGAATTACAATGTTATCAGGATTTTTGGTTCTAAGGAAAATCCCTCCTTTCTTCCTTGCCTTATATCCGACATAATGTTTATTACAAAAGTTTCAAGGAAATATAATTTGTGGCTACACCTTTTTCATGAGAAACAAAAAAATAAATTTATACCCTTGCCTTGGAAAATTGGGGACTTTGTATTCAAAAGTATGAACAAAATTGATGAATTTGCAAACCACTTCCACAATATGAATATCAAGTATGTTGAAAGGATAAAAGGGTTTGACCCTAATGGAATTTTTTTGGAACATATGTTAACAGTGGGTTTTAGAAATTCGTTTATCCACACTGTTCTAGGAGAATAAGAAGATAATAACTTGGGCGCTCCTATTCACACTGCTAGTGACTTGGAGACGGTACTCAGTACCAATACATTTTACAAAAAGAAAGGAAAGTGTCCCAACGAGAAGAGTGCCCATTCCCCAACTGTTACTCCCAATAATACAACATCTCAGTGTAGTGCTCTAGCTACCCACCCATCTAGAAAAGTGATCAATAATAGTTCAGGCAGAGGAGGAGACAAGAATCCCCCTCCAGGAAAAATTGAAATCTCACATAAAATTCCTCTGAGGGAGAAGAGGAATAGTATTTCACAAGAGGAAGAATAGAATCACATCGAAAGTGACATCAACAACTTCTCCCTCGAATATATGGAGTTCGATATTAACATCGAGAATTTTTTTCCTAAGATTGATCAGCTAGGAGGAACGACCCACCAGAATCCATTGTTGGAAATTGTTGAGAATAAGACCTTCGATGAAGAAGATTCATGTATGTTGCAGAGGGATGTATTTTAAAGAGAATATAAGAAAATAATTATTGATAAGGGTGATGTAAAGAATAAAAAAGGGAAATCTCATTCAGAGGTTAACCTAAGAAATATGTGGCCTTCCCAGATTTCCAAAATCCATAGAGAAACGACGATGCATTGTATGATTCCATTGGTGGTCTCGACGTGGAAAATATAAAGTTAAAAGAAAGGATTAAGGAACTGGAATATACCTTGATGCATCTTCCACTTCTTTCCATCCCTTTGGCAATTTTCAAACCCACCATGCTCATTGCTAAATTAAAAGGATCCTCAATCTTACTTACATCATCCAAGAGCTATGTGGAGAATAATATCAAGAAAATAATGCAACTGATCACATAAGCTTGGGAAATTTCAAAGAACATGATTTGTTTTGGCTCGAGGGTGCATGCCTTCCATGAGTATTTGCAGGCCAACTTAAAAAATGAAGAAGGTTTTTACCTCCAAGTCAGATCAATCAGTTGAACGTGTGTTGGAAGGAAAAGATAAAGAACTTGAATAACATTGTTCAAGCATGCAACCAAGCCATATTAAGGAGGGAATAACTATTCAAAAGGTTCACGGAGATGGACCTATCCGAAAGTACTAATGAATTCCAAGATCCCAAGTTGATTCTTAACTCGTTTTTCCTAACAAAACAATAGTTCGATGAGCAAGTTGATATTTTTAAAGGATTGTCAATTGAAAAATTCTATGGTATAATTGAATATGATGAGGATGCCATAGATAACTGGCTAGTGGATTACTCCGTAAAAAATCAGTACATTGAAAAATCATTCCATGGCATTTCCCTTGATCTAAGTGACTTGGAGGGAAACTTGTTCAACATCAAAATCCGACATGAAATCAACGTGGCACCAATGAAAAGTTACATCGAATAATGGTTCAAGAAAGCTATCGATAAACTGACCAATGAAGGGCAAGAAGTAGTTGAGACGGTTCCCGTAACCATTGATGAAAATGATAAAAGGAAATCAACAATCAAATGAAAAGAGATGAGAGACCATCATAGTAAATTTATGCTAATCACATCCTTCTTTTTCTTTATCAACTCCTTCATCCATTTATTCCACCTCTTTCACTAGAAAGGTTTAACCGGGGATTGATAACTCCTTTTTTCTTCTTACCACGTCTTGTTGTTTTTCTACTGCCCATTGCTTCCTTCTAAAAGATTATTTATTGTATTTATTTGCTTTATGGTCTGCAGGAGCCCCAATCCCAGTCTTTAAGACAAACTCATTTACAATTTCAAAGAATAGGTAACAAACTATATATTTTTTAGAAATTTCAAGAGAGCTACTTTGGGAACAATCTTGATTGTTCTTTGTAACCCTTTTTTTCAGAATATAAATTATTTGAGGTTGATCTATCATTATATTTATTTTATTTTCCCATGTGTCCACTCTATTAAAGTTCTCTTATGCATCTAGATCATCTTAATTTTATTTTATGTGATCATAAATATTTATCTTAAACTATGATGGATGTGAGGAAATTTTTCTTATTTGCTTTAAATGTGTGAAGTGTGTGATTCCTAGTCCTTTCTTAGGAACTTTATTTAAAAAACAAAACAAAAACATTTCCCTTTTATTTTCTCACAATTTTTATGTTTCTTTGAATTACTACGATGGACTTCTATCAAGTCCCACATTTTGAACATAACGAAATCCCAAGAAAATCTAAAGAGGAGTACCACCTCTATAAAAATGCATGGGGATTTACATCCCCGTGAGGTCTCCGTTTCGGTCCTAATGGATTCAAGTGTCAACAAGTACCCCCAAAATAATTGGACAAGATTTATTTCCAGGAATAAAGAAAAGTAGAGGATCAAGAACTTTAGGGGAACATTATGAAGGAGAAGAGGAATAATATCCTAGGGTCAGGTTAGATATTTTTTAGCAGATTCTGGACACAATGACATCAATGGTGTCACAATTATTTGTAGCAAAGAGAAAGGAAACACCATCAACAAAGGATTTTCTTGAAGGTCCCAATAAGGAAGAAAAAAACCAGATACAGAGCGTAAGACTGAGCCAGAGTTGGGAGAGTGAATCTACAATAAGACACAAGTACCTTTTTATGTAGAGGCCAAGGTGGACATAAATACTTACGTTGGGGAAGTGGATGCTATCATTCTGAATCAATGGCTATAGAATATGGAAGTATACTTCAACATGCATGAAGTAACTGAANTTCTCGGTTGAAGCTTGAATTCCATTCTTGGACATGATGGGATATTGATGCAATAATCATATCGATAGGAAATGAACCACCAACGACTAATTGGGAGGTGTTCGAGGACATGAGAAAATAGTATTTTTATCTAATAGGATATGAGGAACACTAAAAATAGTATGGAATTACTTCAAGAAGAGGAAAGGACAAACAATACAGGATTTCACGATATAATTATGGAAGAGAACAATTCCGGTGAGAGTGTCTCTCAAAATTCTAGTGTAATGTACCAAGCCACCCACAAGTTGGCCAAGCTACTTCAAAATGCACTTCAAAACTGATGTCAAATTCAGATAGCATTTAATCAACAAAGAAGCATGAATAAGTCACATGCAATAATAAAGAATCATTCTACAACATAAAATAAAAGAATAATATGCCATGCACAATAAAAAACACCAAGAATGCATATTATAAATACGAATCTCATAGATAATAATTAATATGCAATGAAAATAAACATAAAAGCATAGAAACACATGAGAAAGAGAACTTATCTTTAATAAAACCAATCACCAACTGTTTACAGAACAAGGATGTCCCACCAAACCATAAACACTATTTTTCTAAATCTCAACAATAGGTCACCCCCAAGCCAAGGCTATGAATCCACAAGGATGAGTTCCTAGATGAGGCTCAAATTTCCAAACCAGTTAACACTCAATCTATCACAAGTTTCTCATTACAGATCAATCCAAAGTACACCAACTCTCTTCTCTTCATCCTGCACCACCCAAAGACAATGAACCCCCTTCACAACCATGTAGTCCCTCAGACCGTCCACTTCTTTCCAGGGCTCTAGTATATTTGGTCAAGAATATCCATGCTGTAACTCTCGGGATTCACAAATGTGAATAAAATTTAGTACATGACAATGAATTTCATGAATACATGCATCAATTCATGGCTGGAATACACCAACAATTACTATAGACAACAAATAATGGCTCCTTTACCCACAACCTGATTTTATTTACCAAGCCAAGATCAAGAATGAATGGGGAATAATGAGTGAAAGAGAGAATGGAGAGAGTGAACAGTGTTAGAAAAACATGATCATGGAGAAATAAAATAAAAAAAATGCATAAATAAATAATAGGAGATACACAATACCATAGAGACATAGATATACATGGTTCACCCAATGTGGGCTAGGTTCACTAGAGAAATTGTCAGGTCCTTCCTTTTTATTATCCAACAAAATGAAGGGATACAACCTACAAAACACTTATTGTAAATTCCTCTTCTTTCTCTCACACTCTCCTCTCTCATAATACAATATTCGCTATCACTCACAACCTCAATACAATTCCCTCATAAAAGAGGGTTTTATTCTAGGGAAAAAACCCCTAACATAACTTCTACCATCATACTGATGACCTTATAATGAATGGTCCATATTGACTATGAAATTACAGTATTTGAACTGCAAAAAAAAAAAAATTTGGCCCCCTCATGGCCGCGGAGGGGGGAGGGGGGGCCATGAATTGTGTATCATGCAGTTTCTTTGATCTACATATGAATTAGTAAGATAATCAAGCTCCACAAACAACAAACATAATGAAGAGTGTGAACCCCCAAACAACCCAAATATGGGTTTATATATTTACTTAGAAATCAAGAACCACATGGCCTCCCCCAAAAATCTCATGTAACCACTTATCTCATTTAAAATAATTATGGGGAAATAAAATATAATAAAAATAATTATCCCCTTAATCCCCCCTCTCTTGTGGAATCATATTCTTCTATACTCTTGTCCTTTTCCATCTTGCAGCCAATGATGTATCATTATTATTAATAATGATCAAAGAATTAAATTTCCAAGGCACTCCAACCTCTTTAAATTGTTTGCGTGATCCGGCCTTTCATAAAATAAATAAAATATATTATTTAATATGTGGACTTAAAACTAGGGTATTACGTTCCCCTCCCCCTTATTTTGGAACTATCCTCAATGCATATATAAAACATAGATCAAAATTTCAAAATTCTTCAAAATGTTGTAGGTACTCTGCCCACATGGAATCTTCATGCTCCCAAGTAACATCTTCAATACCATAGTAGGTCCACTAAACTTTTACCAGTTCTATGAATCAATTTCGAAGCATTTTGAATTTTATGTCCAATATATGCACTGGATGGACCTGAAAGTCTCCTTCTAGATCCATCTGAATCAAATTCCAATCAATAACATGGTTAATATAATGAACATACTTTTTTAGAAAAGATACATGAAATGAATTATGCACATTCATGGAAGTAGGAAATGCAAGCATGTATGCAACTGAACCTATTCTGTCCAATATCTCAAATGGACTACCGAATCAGGTTTCTATATTTATACAATTGGCCAACTTCAATGAGCTCTCCTGAGGATTCACTTTAAAAAGAACATGCTCTCCAACTCTAAATTATCTATTTGTCTTGATCTTATCTGCATAACTCTTCTATCTATCTTGTGTCACCTTCAAATTCTGCTTAATTCTAACCATACGGTCTTCCATATCCTTGAGCGATTCTGGCCCAAGTACCATTCTATCTACTAGTTTGTCCCAACTCACTAGAGTATTTCATTTTCTACCATACAAAGATTAAAATGAGATCATCTTCAAGGAAGCTTGATACCCATTATTATAGGGAAACACAAAAAAATGCAAGTAATCTTCCAACTTAGATGGATTATTCATCACATACATTCTCATCATGTCTTCAATTGCTTGGTTGACTCTCTCTATCTTCCCATAAGACTGTGGATGGTATGTTGTGCTAAAATTCATATTTGTACCAAATACTTTAAACAATCCCCTCTAGAAATCTAAAGTAAACTTTGTATCTCTATCCGAGACAATTTTCTTAGGTATCCCATGCAACCTAGCAATCTCCCTCATGTAATTTTCCGCAATAGTAGTTGTTGTATGTGTCATTTTTAGAGGGACAAAACGAGTATCCTTTGTCAATTTATCCACAACTACCATTATTGAATCATGTTTCCTTGTTTTCCTATGAAAGTTGTTATAAAATCAATGATTACCACTTCCCATTTCTTCTCTTGGATCGATAATGGTTGTAGCAAACCCAAAGGGTGTCTATTCTGAAATTTAACTCTATGACATTCCATGCATCTGGAAATGTAATCAACAACATCATTCTTCATCCCAGGCCAAAAATATTGGCTTCTTACCATTGCAATTGTTTTCTGGTAACCAAGATGTCCGACATATGGAACATTATGCATTTCCTTTAATACCAAATTCCTAATTTCTATGGAACTAGGAACATGTTGGCACATGGGAAAACTCGGGGTTCAACTCTAATAGTGCACCAACAAAACCCTAACTACTGGCCCTTTCGGAAACACCTACAAAGTAGATGCAGTCTCACCAGAGGTAGAGGCAGGGGATATTACAGGACTCATGTGTCTGTAACCAAGATGGGACATAGATCTGTGATTACAACACTTCGCAGAGTACTTAGGAACAATGTTCAGTAATATATTATCCTTATTCACATAGCAGATCAACCCTAAGTACAAATTGGCGTAGTAACAATGATAACATATACCTTGCACATAACATTATAAGCTAGATCTAACATATTCAACATAGACAAAGCACTAAGCATCCATAGATCTATCTAACATTCATAACATTCAATGTAATAAATAGATTCAAAGCATAACATCATAGCACAAAGAAACTCATCAACACAAGATTTACGGGGTTCACCCCAATGTGGGTTTATGTCCACCAACTGCTTCTCCTTCTATTATTCTTCTTCAATCTCTTACATTCATCAGCTCCTGTGAACTAAGCCACAGATCCAAATTCACATTAGGACAGGTGATCTGCACACTGAGCACTAGATCCACCTTCCCTAAATCAGGTCAAGGCAGAAATCCAACTCCTCTGTGGAGCAAAGAGCCTTACATACATGTTTTGTTGCACAAAGAAGCTCAAAACTACTTGCCTCTTGCACTTAGCTACATACTACTCACATTGTTTTCACTAAACACACTTCGCTTAGTACATTCCTAATCATGGGTAAAACCCATGGGATGACATCCCATAACCCATTACATAAACCCTAAGAACCCCATCTTGGGTCTACAAAGCCCACAAAACAAGTGAGATCCCATGATCTCAGCTCCGCCTGGGCGCTCTATCTTCGAATAACCTGTCGAAGTCCAAAAAGTGGTCAAACCTGACCAATGTTTCCTCAAAACTTGGTCGAGGGCCAACATGCCCCCAACACTCATCTGTGACTTGTCCCGAGTCACTCAGATATGGGAAATATTGCTTCACAGGCCTCAAATTTAGCTCGAGATGCCTCAACCTACTACTTTGCCTGAGCCTCCTGCTCAAAACATTTGTGGATCATTTTCTCTGTAACAGGCCCTTCCAGGCATTGTTCCACTATTGCAACCACTTCCTCCAGTTGTGATCCTTGTCCTTCAATCTCTTCAAACACCGCATAGGCTTCGTCCTGCACCAGTTGTAGCCTTTGCGTGACCTCCATGACTCTGCCTTGGATGGTAGTAATCTGCTACTGGGTCGTGCACTGTTCTTGTGATATCTTCATTCTCTCGAATGAAATGAGTGAATTCATATGCGCTTGAATTGTATATGCCTGCTGCTGCACCTCTTGTAGTTGCTCTTCCAACTTCCTAAGTTCTAGGTCTTCCATGAGGCATTCATAGGTCTGCGTGCTTTTGTTTCTTAGTTGCTTGCATTCTAAGGAAAGGATCACGATCCTTTCCACTGCACTCTTAGCATCTTCCTCCCTCTGGTCATGCACTTCCTATAGAGTGATAGGTACTACTTGAAGTTCCAACTCTATTACCCTTGCTTGAAGCTGTTGGATGGCCTCAACGAGCTTCATCACTTGGACCTCAACTGCTTCATGTTCCTCTTTTGTTGATCCTGGCACAGAGAAAATTTCTTTTCTTACCACTTCCTTGACTGTAGTCTTCTCTGCAAGCAGCTGGTATTTTTCCTTCTGTATTTGTGCTTTGTCTCCCTCAACCATTACCTATAACTCATCCTTCTCATTTTCATAAGTTGTCACAGTGTACTGCACAACTCGTAGTTTCTCTGAGATCCCCTCTTTCTCTTTCTTCAGGGATTATATATCCTTATCTTTCTCCTCTTGGACTCATTGAAATCGAGCCTCAGTTGCATCTGCAAGTCTTCTAAGTTGGGTGGGTTCATCCCCCAACTCTGCAGTCTCTGACGAGGAAGGCGCAGTAGGGACTGCGTGGATTGAATGAATAGCTTTTTGTACTTTGCTCAACTCCCTTTCTATCCTGCCATATATTTCATCCTACTTCACTTCATATCTCTGGAGGATGTCATCAGAAGCATCCTCCATCGCTCTACATACTAGGCTTATATCATCTTCTATGAGGGTGGCCTCCATATGGGGTTTACTAGCGTGATTCTTCTTTCTTGCTAAGTGTTTCTATGGAGAACCCTTCCTCTTATTTTGTGTTTCTATATTGGTAGGGGGGTCCTTCGACACCATAACTTCGCCTTCTCCTTTCTTTTCTCCTGCTTCCCCTACTTCTTCTTGATTTACTTCGTCTCCTCCTCCTCTTGCGGGCGTGCCATGCTCACTTTCCTTTGAGGCACCGTCATCCTCATCATTTTCTATGTCTTGGAATTCCTCATTTTTATTATTCTTCTCTGTGCTAGTCTGTCTGTCATGCTCAACACGAGTGACCAAGGGGCTTCCTATAATATCAGGGTCAGAGAGTTCTACATCATTGACTGGTACAAGGAACTTTGTCGACCATTCCTTGGTGATATCCTCCATATCTTCATCGGTTAGCTTATAGTAGGACTGTAATTTCTCCTTGCTCTCATACCCGCGTGCAGTGATATAAATGAAATGATGATCTACATGGAACTTAGATAATGGCCTGTAATGGTGCAATGTTCGCAGTGTCATGCAAGGAAAAGATTCTATGGACACCTTCAGTTGCTGATAGTAGGCGTGGAACACTGCATTCAACTGCCACTACTTTGACATGTCATTCGTGTACCATAGAGTGGATAAATTCACGGCCAATGGATCCAAAGGTTCAATCTCCAGGAAGGAAACTCCTTTTGGCATTTTCCAAGTGACAAATGCGATCAACACCAGCAACCAGCTCATTGACGACAGTCTGTCTCGAGCTAGTTGATGAGGTAGCTCACCCAATTCATTTTCATACCCTCCACGCATTTTCTTGTGAGGTCCACCACGAACCCGATGACTTGCGTGGGATGATTCTTTCTAACAATATTTCTCGCTATAAGTTGGCAAGCTAGGTGCACTGCGCCATCCTATATAGAAGCTACCTTGTATCCTCGTTTCCCCTTCTCAACTTCATTGTAGGCCTCCTTAATGCGCTATGCCAGGGAATGATTTGAAGTCTTCCCTGGCTAGAACTGATGAGGGTTGGGTCCCTACATGCTCAGTCCTATTATCAGGTGGATAAATGTTGGATCCATAGTAATGCATCCATAGTAATGCACCTGTTAAGCCACAAGTATCCTCCATGATAGCACAAGAGGAGGAGTTTAATGCAAGAGTTAACCTCCTGATGTCGGCCAAAGTGAGGGATATTCATGATGTTCAGTATCGTGGATTGCGGAATCTCCTTTATCCTAGGATTGAAGACTATGCAAGCCTTCTTCCCAGTCATCTTCATCAGGTATCTATGTGGTGCGAGCATCACATAGTTCTTTCTATCACCGAGGTTGAAATCATTGTTCTTCGATGCTGGGATCTAGCCCAAGTGGCTTCCTTATACACATATCCCCTTCAGGATGTACGCGGTGATCAATGTATACTCAAAGTCCCATGGAATGTTATCATAGTAAACTGTGCCAGCCAAAGTTGAGATATAATCAAGTAAGATCGACGGGATCTGCTTCGGGTTAACCAGATCGTCACGATGCTTATTTCGCTTCTCGGTCGTGGGGTTAGCACATTTCAATCGATGTCCAGTTGAGGGGGATGCATGCAATCCCCTGGTTGATGATGCCTAAACACCTTCAAACATGTCTCTATCATCCATATACTTCCTAACAACCTCCTTGATGGAATTCTCTAACTCAGCCTACGTGTCTGACATTCTTTCTTTTAACAGATTGTTCGAGGTAGGCGAACAGATAGCGGAGCAAACAAAATATGGCGAGGTCTAGGTTCTAGAATCAAATATCGGCATACACAATCACTTCTCTGTTAGCAACGTTAATCACGGGTGGAAAAAAAGTGGTCCCGATGCATCGTCAGATGGGTTAAATAAGTAAGCTTCGTAACAGATTCCTCCAACAGACAAGAATGCCTCAATAAATACAAATCATCCCATTATGGCATGGTCTGAACGTACCAAAGATGGTCTATTCGCCCATAAATTTGTTTCCTAGATATTCAGAGTGTCATTCTAACAGTCAGGGCGCTTCCAATGGTCATATGGCTTCGCTGATTTGAAGTCCCATTCTGCGTGGTTCTGCTATTCCGACGAGGTTCAGAGCTTACAAGCCTGCTTCTTGCGAAGTCTTCTATGGGACTTTCTATAGCTTTTCTAACTTGGCTTTATTCTTACTGATCTTCCTTGCCTTCTTTCCTGTGATTTGAGTCTCTAGATTCCTCTTTCCATTCTTATTCTTATCTTCTCTTAGCGTAGTAGCTTCCCGCTGGTGATGTGATTTTAAAGGGGTCAAAGTTAATATCTCTTCCCTTACTGATTCCTTGGTGGCGGTTCTTTCTAATGATCTTTCCTTCTATAAGTTGGCAATATAGGTGCACTGTGCCATCCTGGAAAGAAGCTACCTTGTAGCCTCGCTTCCCCTTCTCAACTTCGTCGTAGGCCTCCTTAATACGTTGTGTCAGGGAACAATTTGAAGTCTTTCCTGGGTAGAACTGTTGAGGGTCGGGTCCCTGCATGCTTAGTCCTGTGATCAGGTGGATCAGTGTCGGATCCATCATAATGTGCCTGTCGATCCATAGTTATCCTCCATGATAACATGACAGGAGGATTTTAACGCAAGTGTTAACCTCCAGATGTCGGCCAAAGTGAGGGATCTTCATGATGTTCAGTATCGTGGACTGCACAATTTCTTTTATCCTAGGCTGGGAGACTATGTGAGCCTTCTTCCTAGTCACCTTCATCAAGTATCTATGTGGTGCGAGCATCACATAGTTCTTTCTGTCACCGAGGTTGAAATCATTGTTCTTCAATGCTGAGATCTAGCCCAATTCTTCAATGCTGAGATCTGGCCCAAGTGGCTTCCTTCTACGCGTATCCCCTTCGAAATGTACACGGTGATAAATGTATACTCGAAGTCCCATAGAATTCTATCACGGTTAATCACGCCAGCCAAATGTGAGATATAATCAGGTAAGATCGACGGGATCTACTTCGCGTTAGCCAGATTGTCACGATGCTTATTTCGCTTCTCGGTCGTGGGGTTAGCACGTTTCGATCGATGTCCAGTTGAGGGGGAGGCCTATAATCCCCTGGTTGATGATGCCTGAACACCCTCAGACATGCCTCTATCATCCATATACTTCCTAACAACCTCCTCGACGAACTTCTCTAACTTAGCCTGCACGTCTGACATTCTTTATTTTAACGGATTGGTCGAGGTAAGAGAACAAATAGCGGGGAAAACAACAGATGGCAAGGTCTAGGTTCTAGAATCAAATATCGACATACAATTACTTATCTGTTAGCAACGTTAATCACGGGTGGCGAAAAAGTGGTTCTGACACATTGTCAGATGGGTTAAATAAGAAAGCTTCATAACAGATTCATCCAACGGACAAGAATGCGTCAATCAATACGAATCATACCATTATGGCATGGTCTAAACGTCCCAAATGTGGTCTATTCGCCCATAAATGTGTTTCCTAGATATTCAGAGTGTCATTCTAATAGTCGGGGCACTTCCAATGGTCATATGGCTTCGCTAATTTGAAGTCCCATTTTGCGTGGTTCTGTTGTTCTGGTGAGGTTCAGAGCCTGCAAGCCTGCCTCCTACGAAGTCTTCTCTAGGAATTCTTGTAGCTTTTCTAACTTGGCTTTCTTCTTACTGAGCTTCCTTACCTTCTTTCCTATGATCTCAGTCTCTGAATTCCTCTTTCCATTCTTATTCTTATCTTCTCTTAGCATAGTAGCTTCATGATGCTGATGTGATTTTAAATGGGTTGAAGTTAATATCCCTTCCCTTACTGATTCCTTGGTGGATATACTTTCTTCTTGCATGGATAAGTCCTTCACACCTTCTTGCACTCTTTCAACTTCAATGGCTAGTTCTCTTACATTTTGTTGCTTCGACTTAGATTCTCATTCTTCTATCAGTCGATCTACTCTTCTAGCTATGAAGTCCCTTAGTTCTTTCTTTTTCTTTTCTATAACTTCTTCCTTTGCTTTCCTTCTGATCTGATCCTTCTCAATCCAAGTCTTTCCTAACAAAAGAGGAAAAGGGGCGTTGTTCTCAACAAACCTAATAACTTCAAATTCCTCTTCTTTCGACGTCCCATGAATAATAAAAGGTACATTAGTAGCTCTTCCACATATGGTTATCATGTTTCCTTTAAATAAACCTATTCTTCCCAATGAAGGTACCATAGTAGGCTTTCCCAAAGTTTCCCAAGTGATTTCTGGCATAATATTTACTTGTGTTTCTTCATCCAAGACACTGTCTATGTCAAAGTCTCCTCTTCTTGTATCTATGCAATGTTTTTCTTTCATGATCTCTGGTAAACTGACATATTTGTGATCATTCATTGCTTCTTTCAATTGTACTAATGTAGTCTGAACTTCCTCTGATATTTTATCTTTATGATCTTCTAACATGCTCTTATTCTCTTTACTCATGCTCATTTGTTCAACTTTAGCAGTCATCCTTGGACAATCCTCAAACTTATGGCCGAAAATTTTACAACATAGACAAATATGACTTGCACCAGGGCATTCCTTAGCAAGATGTCCTGGTCTTCTGCAGTTATAACATAGTGTCAATCCTTTCTTTCTCTTATAATTTCCCCAACTTTTCTTTTACTGCGCATTAGGATCACAGTGCTGGACTTTCAATCTACAAAAATTCTTTCTAGGTTCCTACATCCACTTATTAGTCCAAAAATTCTTTCTATGCATAGGGATAACATATATTTATCTAATTCTATCGATTTTATTTAGATCAATTCTTTCTTCTAAATGTACCCTAGATTTTAGACTAGGAAAAAATCTATCAAACATACCTAGATCCATGCTTTTGAAACAAAATTTTTCACTTTACTTACTCTTATCAAACACAAAGCTTTAAGATCTTACCTCTTTTCTTCAGATCAGGTTTCGTTTTTAGCACAGAGCTTCACAAGTCAAGTAGAATACTGTGCACTACAACAACATATATATGCACAAAGCTTCTCTTTTATTTTACTTCAGTTCCCAACAATCACAGTTTTAGGACCCAACAACATAACCATTTGTTGGCATAGGGGTAGACCCGAGGTTCAAATCTAAAAACGCAACAACAAAACCCTAACTACCAGCCCTTTCAGCAACACCTACGAAGCCGACGCAGTCTCACCCAAGGTAGAGGCAGGGGGGGTTACAAGACTCAGGTGTTTGTAACCAAGTTGGGACATATATTTGTGATTACAACACTTCACAGAGTACTTAGGAAAAATGTTCAGTAATATATTAGCCTTATTCACATCGCAGATCAACCCTAAGTGCAGATTGGCACAATAACAATGATAAAATATACCTCGCACTTAGATTCATAAGTTAGATCTAACACATTCAACATAGACAAAGCACTAAGCATCCATATATATATCTAACATTCATAACATTCAATGCATTAAATAGATTCAAAGCATAACATCATAACACAAAGAAACTCATCAACACAAGATTTACGTGGTTCACCGCAGTGTGGGGATACGTCCATCAACTGCTTCTCCTTCTATTATTCTTCTTGAATCTCTTACATTCATCTTCTCCTTTGCACTAAGCCACATATCCAAACTTGCACTAGGACAGGTGATCTCCGTACTGCGCACTAGATCCACCGTCCCTAAATCAGGTCAAGGCATAGAGCCAACTCCTCTATGGAGCACAGAGCCTTACATACATGTTATGTTTCACAAAGTAGCTCAGAACTACTTACCTCTTGCACTTAGCTACATAATACTCACATTGCTTGCACTAAACACACTTCACTTACTACATTCTTACTTATTTATACATTACAAAAGGTCTAATCATGGGTAAAACCCATGGGTTGACATCCAATAACCCATTACATAAACCCTGAGAACCCCATGTTGGGTCCACAAAGCCCACAAAACAAGTGAGATCCCGCGATCTCAGGTCCGCATGGGTGCTCTATCTTCGACCAGCCTGTCAAAGTCCAAAAAGTGGTCAAACCCGACCAATGTTTCCTCAAAACTTGGTCGAGGGCCAACATAACATAAATTCTAAATTTATGCATAAGAAATCCATCTTCTTTAATCTCATACCCTTTTAATTTCTATTGTACATTACTTTGTTGTAAACTCTCTTTTACATGTAGGTAATGTTGGTATGTAACAACAATATTTAAAATTCTTCTCTTTAAATCTGGTTGATGCATATTAATGGTTGTAGCATGCATGAGATGTACTCTCCTGCTGAGTGCATCGAAAAATTTATTTTCTTTTCCTTTGATATGTTTGATGTCAAAGTCATACTCACTTAAAAATTCCAGCCATCTTGTCTGCCTGGCATTCGAAGTTGGCTAACCAAAAAGATATTTTGGACCACTGTGGTCTATCCTTAGTTCAAATCTCTTTCCCGTGAGATAATGTCTCCACATATTCAATGCATGAACTATGGTAGCAAGTTCCAAATCATGTGTGGCATCATTCCTCTCATGTTCTTTAAGATTTTTGGAATTATAACTAGTGACATGCCCATTTTGAATGAGGAATCCACCATGTCCTTCCTTGCATGCATATGTACGTACTAAAAAATTCTCATTTGGGTTAGTAATCTTTAAAATGGGTGCACTAGTAAGTAATTATTTTAGCAAATTAAAATTCTCTTCACACTCTATTGTCCTTTCAAACTTAATTCCCTTTTTTTGTAAATAAGTGATGGGATGATCAATCTTAGAGAACCATGCTATAAATCTCCTGTAATAGCCGACTAATCCCATAAAAGATCTAATTTCTGAAACATTCCTAGGTGTTGGCCATCCTCTAATGGCTTCAATATTCTCTAGATCCACTACTATACCTTCCTCTGAAATAATGTGTCCCAAATATTGGATCTATTCTTAGTAAAAGGAACAATTAATAATCTTGGCATACAACTGATGTTTCCTTAGTTTTTGAAACACCAACCTCAAGTGATGTTCATGCTCTTCCTTGGACTTAGAATAAATAAATATGTCATCCAAAAACACGATGACAAACTTATCTAGATAATTTCTGAATATGCCATTCATTAAGCACATAAAGACAACTAGTGCAATGGTCAGTCCTAAAGGAACCACTATAAATTCATAATGTCCATACCTAGTTCTAAAGGTTGTGTTACTAATGTATTCTTCTTTGATTCATACCTGGTGGTATCCAGATCTCAAGTCTATATTTGAAAATATATTTTCCCCTCTTAGCTGATCAAAGAGGTCATGAATTTTGGGTAGAGGGTATTTGTTCTTCACAGTGGCTTTACCCAACTGTCTAAAGTCAATACACAACGTCAATGTTCCATCCTTATTCTTGAAAAAGAGTATTGGTGTTCCCTAAGGTAAAACACTTGGACGTATGTACCCTTTCTTCAACAACAACAAAGTTACCGACTTAATGAGAACTGTGACCTCAAAACAAGAACTTTGGCCCAAAAAACCCATATTTTTTCCAAAAATACATGAAAATCAACCCCCAAATAAAACAATGGTGCTACTGGTGGCACCAATTTTTCAAACGGGGTCAAAGTTACAACATTTTTCAAACATGGCCTTGAAAACTCATATAGTAGTTCAGAAAAATCTTCAAATCGACACATAAATAAAAAAATGATGTTACATAAAGAAAAATGTTTTTTCAAAACGTCAAATTTATAGATGTTTTGAAATCATAAATTTAGCAGTCGGTACCATTAAAACCAAAAATTCAAAATCAACCATCAAATTGAAAAGTTGTTTCTACCGGTAGCACCCATTTTAAATTTGGGGTATTAAAATGACACATTTTTTTAAAGTGCTAAATGAAATCATCGTTACTGTAAACAAAATCATCAAATCAACCCTTATTTGCTTACTTTTAAAATCTTAGTTTATCACTCCAAACACAACATAATACATAATTCCA
>SNQJ01S0033499.1:1953-42990 GCA_010110895.2 Picea sitchensis | reverse complement strand
TGAGTATATGCTGAAACACCAGGCTGTAGCATATGCTGATGCTGAAACACCGCTGTGAGCAGATGCTGAAACACCAGGCTGTAGCATATGCTGATGCTGAAACACCACTGTGAGCAGATGCTGAAACACGGCTGTAGCATATGATGAAACAGTGCTGAAACTGAGTTTGGCATTTAAATTTGACGGAAAAATTAGCGAGACTGAAACTGGGTGGGATTTTGAAATATTAACAGTTCCGAGAGTGTTTCAGTAAGTGGAACTTCCATTTCTGTATTTGTTTTACTTTCTGTCAATACATGTGTTGTCACAAGGGAAGACCTGGGGTTCAACGCTCAAGAGCACACCAACAAAACCCTAAATACCATCCCTTTCGGCAACACCTGCGAAGAATATGAAGTCTCACTTGAGGTAGAGACATGGGTGTTTGCATGACTCATATGTCTACAACCTTAGCTAGGACACTGATCTGTGATTACACCACCTTTACAGAGCACTTAACAGTTATAGTTCATCAGTATTTAATAAGTATCTACTCCACAGTAAAAACCCTAATCACATAGCATCACAGTATTCACACAGATACAATATATTCAAGCACTAAGAACATCAACATAGATTAGATCTAACATTCATTCACATTATTCAACACTAAGCTATCATATTAGATTCTTCTAAGCATATATCAATGCACTAACAATTTAATCACATAAACAAGAGAACAACCATAAAACACAAAGAAACCACAAAACAAGCTATACGTAGTTCACCCCCAGCCTGGGGCTACGTCCACCAACTCTTCTTCTTATTTATTATCTTCTGTCAATATTCTACATGCACAGAGCCACAAGATCCTACTCTGCATAGGACAAGATATCTGCGCGCACCCTGCTAGATCCTCCTTTCCCAAAATAGGTTACAACACAAAGCTTCTACTCAATCTCTTACAATCACTTGCACTTAGCCTTGCAAGTCACACACAAAATGCATAGAGAATATACAACTATCACTTGCACTTAGCACTTAGCACTTAGCAAGGTACCAAAAGACCTTATTCTTTCTTACGTCACCTAGAATTTTATTTATACATTGCAACAAGGGCCTAAACATGGGTAAACCCATGGTTCGACATTCCCATACCCGTTACATAGCCCAAAACCCAAAAACCCCTAAAAAGGGGCTGAGATCCCGTGATCTCTTCGTCAACTTGCACTCCGCCTTTGACATCCTGTCAAAGTCCCAAAATAGGTCAATCATGAACAAGGATTCTCAATACTTGGTAAAGGGCCAATAGGCCCCCAAAACTAACCTATGAATCGTCCCGAGTCACTCTAATTTGGTTAGCTCTGCTTCAAAAGCCTCGAGCTTGGCTCAAGTTCCTTCGACTTGCTGCTGCGCCAAGGCCTCCTGCTCAATTAAATCTTGGATAAATATTTCATTGTCAGGTCTCTCCAAATGTTGTTCAGTTGCAGTGACGACTTGCTCCATTTCTTCTCATCAGCCTTCAATCTTCGCAAACAGTTGGCAAGCCTCGTCTTGTATTGGTTGGAGCCTCTGAGTCACTTCCATGACTTTTCTTTGAATGGTGTGGATCTACTGCTGAGCAGTGAACTATTCCTGGGATCACTTCATCCTTTCAACTGTGGACAAGGGCTTCAACTGCGCCTGTATTGTTTCTTCTTGCTGCCTTGCCTCCTGGAGTTATGACTCTAGTGCCTTCAATTCATGATCCTCAATGAGTTGCTCATAAGTTTGGGCACTGCGATCACTTAGTTTTTTACATTCCATGGTGAGGGCCTTGATTCTCTCAACTGCACTTCAAGCAATTTCTTCTCTTTGATCTCGTACATCCTGCAGAGTGATGGGCACTGTTCCTAGCTCCAGATCTGTGATTATATGCAGAAGCTTCTAGATAGCTTCCGCAAGCTGCGCTACTTGATTCTCTACTCGTTCTTGCACTTTTTTATCTAAGCCTGTCACAAAGAGAATTTCTCTACTGACTGCTTCTTTGACTCCGAGCTATTTTGTGAGCAACAACTCTTTATCTTGTTGAATTTGTGATTTCTCCTCTTAAAACTTTGTTTGGAGAGCAACCTTCTCCTACTGCACAACTCAGTTTTTCTCTATGAATATTGTTTTCACTTGCTTTAGGGATTATGTGGACTGTTCTGTGTCTTCCTGTGCGTGACAAAGGAGAGCTTCAGTCGCATCAGCTAGTCTGTGGAGTTGGGTAGGCTCATCTCCCAAATTTGGTGATTATGAGGGTGGGGACGCAGTGGATACTACATGGCTGGATTGAAGGGCCTGTTGTACCCCTATGAGTTCAAACTCGATTTCGTGTTTCTGGAAGATGTCCTGTGAGGCATCTGCTACAACGACGATAATGAAGTCAAAGTCATCGATCGTGAGCATGGTTCGCATCGTGGTTTTTCTCACTCTTGAATTATTCCGTGAGGTAGGTTTCATGGGGGGAACCTTTATTTTATTCGAGGGATCAACCTCATCAATAGGATCCCTAGGCAGTGTTACTTCTCCTTGCTCCTGCTAATCTTCTTTTCGATTGGTATCTTCTCTATATACTTCATCATCACCTCCTCGTCCAGGTGATACTAAAGCAGTTTCATATGATGTGTTGTTCAGGTTTTGTACTTCTTCGGTCTTCTTCCTTTTGCTGGTTCTAGGTGTGTCGTGTTCTTTGTGAGTGTCCTCCAAGCTACCAATTATTTTAGGATCAGACATTTCTACAGGTTCAACAGGGATAAGGAGCTCTACAGACCAGTCCTTGGTGATCTCCTTGATGTCCTCCTCTATGAGATTATAGTATGATTGAAGCTCTTCTTTATGCTCATCTATGCACGTAGGTATATAGATGAAGTGTCTATCTACGCGAAACTTCATGAGAGGTATGAACCAGTGCAGGGTTTTTGGTGTCATGCGAGGGACAACTTCAATGTCCCTCTTCAATTGCACGTAGTATGTATGGAATAATGCATTCGATTTCCACTGTTTTCCCATATCGCTCGAGTACTAGAGCGCGGTGAACTTCACAATGAGTGGTTTGAATAACTCAATCTCCAAGAAGGTTGCAGCTTCCGGAATCTCCCAAGTAGTAAATCCTATGAGGATCAGAAGCCAGCTAAAGTGGAACTCAAAGCCTTAATCCTGAGCTTCGTGGAAATCCAACTCTGACTGGTTAACTAAGTACTTCACCTAGTTCATCTCGAGTCCTTCTACACATTTCCCGGCAAGGTCAACAACGAATCCTGTGACCTGTGTAGGCCAATTCTTTCTCACGATCTTTCTTGTGATCAACTGGCAGGCCAAGTGCACTATGCCATTCTGGATGGAAGATACCTTGTAGCCCCACGTACCCTTTTCTACATCACCATATGTGTCTTTGATCCTCTATACCAATGTGCGATCTGTATTCTTCCTTGGATAGAAGTCCTATTGGTCAGGTCCCTGTACGCTCAATCCGATGATCCTATGGATCAACATCGGATCAATTGTGATGCATCTATCTAGACATAGATATACTCCATGGTAACTTGATAGAAGGATATTAAAACACGTTTTAACCTCCTAGTTCCTTCCAAAGAGTGGAATCTTCATCACATTCAAGAGGGTGGACTACGCAAGGTTCATAGTCCATGGTTGGGGGATTATTTTTGAGTTATTCCCCTTCGTCTTGGTCAAATAATTGTAATCAGCTACCATGTTATAGTTATTGTGATCCCCAAGGTTGAATTCATTGAACTTCAACATCATGATCTTATCCTGCTGCGTTCTTACTACACGTATCCCCTTCAGGAGGTATGCAGTAACCATGGTGTAATCAAAGTCTCTCAGGACACTGTCATGACTCACCGTGCCAACCAAAGGAGGGATGTAGTTGGGATTAAATTTTCATTCGATGAGTCATATCGATGCTTGGTTCTATTCTCTACTACAGGTCGGGATGGTATGGATCTGCAAGTAGTTGATGGGCATGCTTGCACTCCTCTCATCGATGAGGCTTGAACTCCGACAGACATCACCTTCTCATCCATAAGGTCAATTATAACTTCTTCAAAGATTTTCTCTGCGGTGATGAGCTCATCTTTCATGCATGCTTAGATAGGATAACTTGATGGATGAATGAGTGCTCAAATCAATAGAATAGGTGTCGATCTCAATAAACATAGTGCGGTAGTAAGGGGTTGGCTTGGATATAATTCACAAAAGTCTTCTCAGTGCAACAATCGACGGAATAAGTAGACACGATGTAATGGATCTCTCAAATGGATGAGAGGCCTTCATTAATACAGTTTTGTCTATTGCAGCATGGTCCCAACGGTTTGATGGTGAGCTTTCGGGACATAACTGTTGTTTTAACCATTCAGGGAATTGGTATAACGGTTATAATGCTTTCAAGGACTATCTTTCTTCACCGTGGAAAAGCGCCATGTTGTGTTGTTCTGATATCTCGACGAAGTTCTAGTTTTACAAACCTTCCTTCTGGAACCTTATGCAACTTTTCTCTCTTTGCTCTCATCTTACCGAGATTTCTATCTTTATTCCCTTTAATATTTATCTTGGCATTCCTCTTTCCATTCTAATTCTTATCTCCTTTTAGCATAGTAACTTTGCACAGTTGATGGTCTTTCATAGGGTTCAAGGCCAATACTTCTTCTCTGTCTGGAGTAGGTGCTCTACTCTTCTGTGAGTCTTCTTGTGTTCTTTCCACTTTGATATCCAAGTTTTTGGTTCTGAACAACTTTGATCTATTATGTTGTTCTTCAATCAAGTGCGCTATCCTCCTAGTCATGAAATCTTTTAATTCTTTCTTCTTTTGTTCTAAGGCTTCCTCTATTTTTCTTCTGGCCTGGTCTTTCTCAATCCAAGTTTTTCCTAGTAATATAGAAAATGGGGTGGTCTTCTCAATAAATTTAACAACCTCAAAATCTTCTTCTGTCAAAGTTCCATGAGAATTCATAGATATCTGGGTGAGTTTTCCACATAGGGTTATCATCTTTCCTCTAAATAATCCTATTCCTCCTAATGAAGGAATCATAGTAGGCTTTTCTAAAATTTCCCAAGTTCTTTATGTCATGATATTCACCTATGTTTCTTCATCCAGAACATAGTCAATGTCTAAGTCTCCTATTCTTGTTTCTATGCATTCTTTTTCTTTGAATCTCTCTGATAAGTTGATATTTTTGTTATCATTCAGAGTTTCTTTCATTTTAAGTAATACAAACTATGATTCTTTCTGGGGTTCTATCATGGTCTTAGTTTCTTGATCTTCCTCAGGGTTTTCTTGTCTCATATTCATTCTTTCAACCTTAGCAATCATTTTAGGGAAATCCAAAACTTCATGATCCATAGCTTGACAACAAAAACAACTAGGTATTCTACTAGGGAATTCATTAGCCATATGTCTTGGTCTTCTGCAGCTATAGCAAAGAGTTAATACACTCTTTCTCTTGAACGATCCCCAAACTTTCTCGTACTATGCACTAGGGTCACAGTAACTAACCTGCAACAAATTCTTTCTAGGGTCCTGCATCAATTTGTTAGTCCAAACATTCTTTCTATCCATAGGAATATCATATCTTTCATCATTTCTATCAAATCCACTCATATCAAATATTCTTTCATCTAGTTGTGCCCTAGTTTTTAAGCTAGGACAAACTTTATCAAACATACCTAGATCCATACTTTTGAAACAAAAATTTCCACTTATCTTACCTTTAGCAAAGCACAAATCTTTAAGAACTTACCTCTTTTCTTCAAATTTGACTTTTCTTCTTAGTACAGAGCTTCACAAGTCAAGTAGAATACTGTGCACTAAAGCAACAGATCTATGCACATAGATTTCCTTTTTTCAGTTCCCAGCAATCACAGTTTCAGGCCAGATACTGAGCACTTCAGCAGAAAATCTACGCACAAAGATTCTCTTTTTCTTTACTTCAGTTCCCAACAATCACAGTTTCAGGTCTGGACAATAGAACCATTTGTTGGCACAGGGGCAGACCCAGGTTTCAACACTCAAGAGTGCACCAAAAAAACTCTAACTATTGGCCCTTTCGACAACACCTGCGAAGCAGATGAAGTCTTGCCCGAGGTAGAGGTAGAGGTGGTTGTAGGACTCAAATGTCTGCAAACTTAGCTAGGACATCAATCTGTGATTACAACACCTTTACAGAGAACTTAGTAGTTATATTTCATTAGTACTTAACCAATATCTACCCTGCCTTAAAAACCCTAATCACAGAGCATCATAGTATTCACACAGATCCGATATATTCAAGCACTAAGCACATCAACATAGATTAGATCTAGCATTCATTCACATTATTCAACACTAAGATATCATATTATATTCTTCTAAGCATATATCATTTTACTAAGCATTTAATCACATAAACAAGAGAACAACCATAAATCACAAAGAAACCACAACACAGGATATACGTGGTTCAACCCCATCCTAGGGCTACGTCCACCAACTCTTCTTATTCTTTATTATATTCTATCAATATTCTACATGCACAGAGCCACAAGATCTTACTCCGCATAAGACAGGAGATCTGTGAGCACCCCACCAAATCCTCCTTGCTCGAGCTAGGTTAAAGCACCAAGCTTCTACTCAATCTCTTACTGTCACTTGCACTTAGCCTTGCAAGTCTCACACATCATGCATAGAGAATATACAACTATCACTTGCACTTAGCACTTAGCACTTAGCAAGGTACCAAAAGACCTTCTTCTTTCTTACCTCGACTAGACTTCTATTTATACATTTCAACAAGGGCCTAAACATGGGTAAACCCATGGGCTGATATTCCCATACCCGTTACATAGCCCAAAACCCAAAAATCCCTAAAAAGGGGCCAAGATCTCGCGATATCCGCTTTGACTTGTGCTCCGCCTTTGACAGCTTGCCGAAGTCCCAAAATAGGTCAATCATGACCAAGTATTCTCAAGACTTGGTCAAGGGCCAACAACATGGTGAGGTGTTTTGTGTTTACATTTCTTAATTCTTCGTTGTCCTATCCAAGTCATCCATGATAGATATTTACTTTGTGCTTGGGGAGGTTTTAGTCACATCCTCCCACACTTAATGTTTTTGAAATTTGAATTTTACACCCTTGTGTCATCATGTGGGTCATTAAAATCCTCTAGTACCTTTTTACCCATGTTTACGTCTCATCTGTCACCATCACTTAAAGTTTAACAACTGTCTATTTGTTTTCCAGTTAACCACTCACTTGATCAGTACTTTTCTAAGTTATTCCAATGCCCCATTACCAACTTTCCAGTTATGCATTTAGTTACCCAAATCATATCGTGTATTCTGCCACATTTGAGGGATTGAGTTGAAATTAATACACAATCTTGTCACCCTATAGTATTCAATGCATGTCTGTCTCAACATATTCACATATCGCTTATAAAAATGTCTTTGGATGATGGATTCATCTATTGTTTTACTATTGCGCTTGTTATAGAATCAAGTCTGGAGCCTCTTGAACACTTTGTAAGCCTGTGTCCAAGCATTCACCCCACATGTGTTATTTTTTTACCTTCGTCGACCTATTCCAATGGTTCATACAACTGATCGAGGGGCCACCCAAACTACTATTCCAGCAGAGTTCATTTATCCATGGGTCGTTGTTTAAGGAGATGTGCATGGAAAGGTTGAACAAACTAGGTTGATTGACCTCGATTGTATTGATGTTTTTGAATTCCCCCACATGTCTACCAATTCTTTCATGGATTGCAATACCTTTCCTGATGGAGAATTTTAGTGGAAATGGAAGCTTGATTACATTCTCTTGTGGGATTCTACTTTGATGTGTCTATGTGACCTACCGATTTTTGGTATTACCGAAGAAGTGACATGCTGCACCAAATTCATGATCAACAAAGTGCACAACAATTCCTTTTGGTTAGACTAGGCCTACCCAATCTATGTCGAGGACCTCCACATTCTCATTGGGTTGTCCATGCAAGGCCAAGATGTCACCGAAGGCTTTCAAGGCTCGAGGAAGCATGGTAAAAGGATAGGGGAGTTGATAATGTATGACAAATATGGCGCATGCTATGGAGGTTGAGGTGAAAACATTTCACTAATTTATGATGAGTAGGTATGCAAAGATTGTTATCAGATTGCGGGGAAAGTGATGTGTAAGTACATGAAGGGAGAGTGTACTTTGTACGACATTGCAGTGGAAGAATTTAGTAAGAATGGTTCCCCTATGAACTAGTGAAAATATCTGTTCACCAAACTATTCCAGGCTTGTGTGGATGAAAAATGACGACTAATCTATTTTAGCTATGGATACTTTCTCGTCTCTTTCTCTATGCAGAAGTGGAAACCACCATGGAGGCGCAACACTGCTCTCAATATAGATGACCGCATCACCAAGTTCTTTGACCAATGGAATTTTCACCTTTCATCTACCAATAAGGCCTCTCATAATGACTCCTTCATGAAATGGTATGATGAGCTCATTGTCGTAACAAAACAACCCCGAATTCCATAGGCATTACTCAATAGGCATACCCATAACATATGGTTTGGGATGAGTCATGATCATACATTTGTGAGACCCTCCTTTTCATATGTATTCATTACCATTTTACTTGGATGAAATTGGGATTGATAAATAAGTCACCTCATGGCCTAGGGTCACTATTGAAAAGAAGAAAAATGATGTCTCTTATGCGATGCCCTCCATTTCACAAAGTTCTGCTCAAATGAAGACATTATGTGTCGACCCTAGGGAAATAAAGAAAACTCAAACAAATACCAGTTAAAAGGTTGAACCAGAGGAAGATGTAGAGGAAACATTTCCCAATTGCACAATTCAGATTCCATTCTCTTCCATTCCTGATGATGCCCTGATCTCAGGTAAGTAGTTCCGGGAGGTACTGACCTCGCCTTTCACCAAAAAACATTTTTTACCCAATCCCCATCCCAATCCATCGATGATATTTTCATCACTAAGGCTATCCCACTTTCATCCATTCCACTGCAATTTCACACCAATCCACACCAACCATGCACTAAAATCCCCACTTCCTTTGCTTCACCATACACATCCATCGTCATTCATATTATTGATGAGCCACCATTTCAACCCCAATCTACTACTTCCATTGAAGAGTCCACCAACCCACAGAATGGTGGGACCATCAACGGATTGACCACATGTCCATCCTCCCCAGTCCATTCCCAGGATAATACCATATTTCATGACTCTTCTTCCAATTCTACTACCACTATATCTACCCCAGCTCTATTCCCACCCACTTCCCATCATATCCTGGATGTCCAAGTTTCCTTGGACACAACCCCAGAAACGACCTTCCATTTATATCCAGAGATAGTATATGAGACACGAGTCCCGATGGATGCAGAACCTTCGAAATACTAGGATCAATTGAAGCATGAGATGATGGACTCCCATGATGACACATAGTTGCCACACATCATGAACTCCATCAAAGAGTAGCTGACACCAATGCTGCAGGACCCACAATAGTGTAGGTCCATCCTGGAGATCTGTTTGGAACAACCAACAGTTCTTGTTATGCTTACCTCGGAAGTACAAGACCGAGTTATGTGTATCTTCAAATCCCACTCGCCCACCCCATAGGGTATTGGTACCATGATATTCTCATAGTGCTCCGCTACAAGTGGTCAACCTCTTGCTTCATGAACACCATTCAATCTTTATTCTACCAGCGGAGAACTATCCACCCTGCCTACACCTTAGATTTTGCAGCTAATCAAGGATTCCACTAATCATCTAGAGAAAAGAATCACCATAATTGAATGAAGTACTAAAGAGTACAAACATCATGCAAAACATGTGCAAGAGGTTGTTTAGACCCCGACCACAATTGTGGCACTTGAGAATATTTTTCAAGTACACGCCGAGTCTATTGTTGACGATGTGTCCAAAATTTTTGTATAGGTATGGCCTACTCTCCAATAGATGGTACCTGATTTCCCAGAGGATGTTGGCCTAATTGCACCATTTGATAGGGTCAGCCATGTTGTAGACGCATGGATGAAACTAGCCAAAAAATTGAATACCTCTAATACTAGTTGGAGGCCATCTGACTTAAGGTAAAAGAGAAACCAAAATAACTCCTCTAGAATCTTGAACATGCAGTGGAAGAGGGCGTCAAGTTCAAGTCCTCATTTGATACCAAGACTGAAGATTGTTGTCGACTCTATGACATGGTCATATACTGGGTTGGTGATCCAAGTGGATATTGGTTTCCACCAACCTATTCCAACTGGCTCAAGACAGTTTTTTGGCGACTTACAATTTTTAGCAGTTTTTCGGGTCCTAAACTTCTAGGGCCATTTTGAGGGCCTAAACGATGTTTTTTCGCGATTAGGAACCTCAATGATTTTTAAAGTCACAGTTGAGCCCCCAAAATTAAGCTACTCATCTATACCTTTCCAATGAGATATCGTTCACCCCAAATGGAGATCGTGTGCCAAAGTTACGCCCCCAGGAAGTTTATACAACAAACTACCCAAAACGGGGTCCACAAAACTGTTGGATTTTCATCTTCCAAGGTTAGGGTTTTGGATTTTATTTATGTTAAAAAGGCCTTTGGAGCCTCATTGTAACAATCATCATATTTTTTCAAATGATCGTATCCATCACATATATTCTTAGAGATAATCTTCCACTATTCCAACGAGTCTTTCACTTTGTATTTCTACAGTTTTGGAAATTTTTCTCATTAATAGAAATTGTGTATTACTGTATCTTTGTTTTTATGGTTATATATCTGATATATCTATGTTATGTTATTGGATATTTGATATATCTCTCTACATTTATTTATTATATCTCCGCTCTCATTTCATGCCGAAAATAATTTGGTTCAGTGGTATCAGAGAAGGCTACTCTTGATCATTTTTTTAGTGGATGTCCTCTATGAGGTCCAAGTATATCAAATTGGGTCTCGAGCTTGTCTCTCTTGAGGAAAATCTCTCTCGCACACCCAAGAAACCCTCCATGGGGGAAGACAAGAAAAATGACAAACAAGAAGATCCTATTAATCTGTTGCTTGAGTAAGCTCTGATGGGATAAAGGGACGGAATGATGGAGAATTTTTCCCACATCCTTCAATGCATGTCGATAAAAATAGGCATGTATTCATAAAGAAACCACTTTTGAGGCACCTCTCTGTTCAAGGCACAAGATAATTTTTATATTCCCATATTTGAAGGTCAAATAGATGCAAATGCCCTAGAAATATTGTTAAATCTACTAGAAGGTTATTTCTCTGTTCCCAATTTCTTTGCCAGGGAAAAAATCACCTTTTCACTCCTTAAGGTTCTCCCCCATGTCAAACATTGGTGGGAAACTTACTAGGAGAAAATTCCCACAGAGGAGTTTGGAATATATGGGGTTGAGCCCACTTGGGATTCTTTTCTGGATGCGGTGAAGGAACAATATTACCTTGTTGGTAACTATGACGACCAATATATGAGATGGACCACACTGCGGCAAGAGAGGGGCCAAATAGTTCCAGAGTTCACAAATAATTTCCATATCTTGCACACCAAGCTGGGTATCAAATACTCCGAGCATAATCTTGTTATAAAATACTGTGGGGCTCTGCATAGGTACATCCAAACCAAAATGGATTTTCTGGACATATCATCACTTAGAGCTTCCTATCGATATGTTGTCAAAATCAAGTAGAAATTTAGGAACCAAAAGAAACAGGAGTTCGGGTCTGAAAATCCACCACAACCAAGTTATGATAAGGATTAACCTAACAAACAGCCTCCCGAAAACCAGTCCAAGCCACAAAAAAGAAGGATAAGGGAAAGACGAAGAATGACACTGGAAAGTGGTGCGAATTCCACAAAAGCCCCTGGAAAAACACCGATGAATGTCTCTCAAAATAGTCATTGGTGGCTGAGATAAAATAAAAAGAGTCGAACCCATATTTAGAATCTGATTCAAAAAATAATGGGAGAATACAAATCATCAACACAAACCCCACTACTATTGTCACGACCGCAAAAAGTCAACCAGAAGAACCAATATATATTGATGAGGGGGAGTGCCTCTTCTATTCATAGATGTGGGTGAAGGGGACCCCGTTGCATTTCATTGTTGATAGTGGAAGCGAGAATAACCTCATCTCAACAGAGGTTGTCAAATAGATGGATCGTCAACAACACCACATCTGCAACCATACAACATCGAGTGGATTTTCCAGGGGAGATATATCTTTATCAACCAACAGTGTCGCATGTAGTATGGAATCCAACCCTTTAAGGATGAGGTGTTTTTTTATTTTTCCCCTCTTGATTTATGTGACGTTCTTTTGGGCCAGCCATATATGTGGAAGCGCCATGCTATTTTTGAGTCTCGACCCTGTAGTGTCATTGTTACTCGGGGGGATTATCTCTATAGGATACCAGAGGTAATTCTAAATACTGTCCCACCAAAACAATGTCGAAAGGTAATCTCTCATACTGAAAAATTCATCCTCTTCACAGTCTGTTCAAAAGGTGAACAAAAGGGCACTGCAACCACTGCAACCTTGGCCCACGACCTTTCTATCCAACATAAGAAGATTGAAAAAGAGAAAGAAGATATTATTTCTTCACCTACAATGGTTCCTACACACTTCTCATTCAAGAAAATATACAACAGGTTGGTTGAATAGATTCAATCCCTCCAACAACCGGTTTGTGATAGCCTTCAACAAGCTAAGCAGTGCAACTTCTCCAGCAGGCCAAGCAGCTCACCAAGATTCAGATTCAACAAACACTTTCCCCTCTCCACTAGGAAATCAACACAATAAAGACCATGGATTACTAAGGAGGGAGGATTGATCTAGGTGAATATCAGTGTCCACCCACCTATTCCAACTGGATCAAGACAGATTTTTGGGAACTTACTATTTTTAGTAGTTTTTTGGGTCCTAAACTTTCGGGGCCATTTTGAGGGACTAAATGACTTTTTTTCATGATCAAGAACCTTAATGATCACCAAAGGAATAAATGAGCCCCAAAAATGAAGCTCCTCGTCAATACCTTTCCAATGAGCTATTGTTCACCCCAAACAGAGATCGTATTCCAAAGTTACACCCTGGGAAGTTGATACACCAAACTACCAAAAACGGGGTCCACAAAACTGTTGGGTTTTCATCTTCCGGTGTTAGGGTTTTGGATTTTATTTATGTTAAAAAGGCCTTTGGAGCCTCATTCTAACAATCATCATATTCTCACAAATGAGCATATCCATCACATCTCTTCTCATAGATAAGCTTCCACCGTTCTAGCGAGTCTTTCACTTTGTATTTCTATAGTTTTGTACATTTCTCTCATTGATAGAAATTGTATACTACTATATCTCTGTGTTTATGGTTATATATATGATATATCTATGTTATAGTATTGGATATATGATATATCTCTATACATTTATTTATTATATCTCTTCTCTCATTTCATGCCGAAAAGAATCCAGATCAGTTGGGTTGTTGGAACAACACAGTAAGCTTGTCGAAGACTTATGCACGAGGCTTAAGAAGATGCATGAAAAATCTTGAACCATTGCTGATCCTATAGAGAAATTGAATAAATTTTTCGAGATCCAAGTAGAGGATGAATGCATGGATTCCATGGATGAAGTTAATAGAGTTGCAAATAAAACACTCTGGTAGTTCAGGCCTACAGTTCAAGAAGCATACATTATGCTTTAGCAACTGGATTCTCTTGCGAAAATTGAGTGGAATGTTCTATTGGATACCAAGCCTGAGGTACTTGAAATTAATGTCACATGGGAATTTTTTGTGGGTGTTATTATTTTGGAAAGGAAATGTCAGGACAAGGTTGCACAATAGGACACTTTTTGAGATCAAGCACTGGAGGTTGTACCAGAGTTGGGCCCTCCATTTGAGGGAGAGAAGAACAAAGAGGTGAAAGGTTGACTCATGATGAATCAAGGGTTGTGGTTGAGGCTTGTTTGGATGTCCATTTTGAAGAACCTATTTTTTGGATGCATAAAGGTTTTTTGGAACCCTATAGCACATGAACATTAGATACAAGTGAAAAAATGCTAATTGTTAGTGCACCAACAAGGAAAAATAATGATGTGCCAGTTAGAAGGGAAACATTAAGATATGGAACATTCGATCACATGCCAAAAGGATTTGGAATCAGGAAATCACAATAGCAGAATCAAGAATCCAATAATCCCTGCAAAAAAGTTATAAATCATGGAGTTATGTAATGGGTTGGGGTTCGGTTCAAATCTTTTCTATTCTATTATGTTATGTTCTAAGTTTTTGTTTTTTTGTTTTCCATTAGTTATGTGTTTGTTGCTCTATTGTTGTGGGGTTTTTATCTTGTTATTATTGAGCATTATTGAGAAAGAACTACAACTATGCAGAATGTAAGAGTCCATATTGGATATGTCATTACCGATCCTATTGTATAAGTATGGATATGAAGAACAACTCCGTGTATGATAGTTTTGGGGCATGAATATATGATGGATTGTTCAGATCCTTAAAATTTGTCACTATGAGGATGAATATATGGTATCTTTCTTACATAATTTGTGTTGTGCTATGTAGTTACTAATTGCATTAGTGTTTTAACAACTTATGTATTGTATGTGTTCACTTTAATGTTATGCAACATAGATTGTTCATTGTCTTTACTGATCTAAGGCTTTTGATGCTATGATCTATTTACATTTAAGTATGGAATTGTGATATGATGTGCTAGATCTGATGATGTGTCCTCTGTAATTCACTTTATCACACAAAGTCTTGACTTCACTTCAGGTAATACCTCCTACCCTTGCAAAAGGTTGAATATGACAGCACACTATCCTACAATAGTACCTTTGTTGGTAACCTATGAGAACCTCAGTCTCCAATTTCATACCAACAAGTACAACAACTCTATTTTATCCCTCCTGCACCACCCAAAGATAATGAACCCCAAATGAAATCCCTTCACTGACATGCAATACATCAAGATATCCACTTTTTTCGAGGGCTCCAGTGCATCTAGTCAAGAATATCCATGTTGTCCAACTCTCAGGATTCATAACTATGAATACATTTTAGTACATGCCAATGCATCTTGATCATATATACATCAATTCATGGGTGGAATACACAAACAATTACTACAACCAACAAATAATGGCTCCTTTCCCCACAATCTATTTTTCTTTCCCAATCCAAATCAAGGATGAACGGGGAATAATGAGTGAAAGAGTGAATGGAGAGAGTGAATAGAATGAAGAGTGTGAACCCCCAAACATCCCAAATATGGGTTTATATATTTACTTGGAAATAAAGAACCACATGGCCTCCCCCAAGAATCTCATGTAACCACTTCTCTCAATTAAAATAATTGTGGGTAAATAAAATATAATAAACGGACTTATCCCCTTCATCCCCCTTCTATCGTGGAATCATAGTCCCCTGTAACTCTTGTACTTGTCTGTCTTTCAACTAATGATGTATTTTATTATTAATAATGATCAAATAATTACATTTCATAGGCACTATGGTTTGTTTTAATTGTTTGGGTGCTCCATCCTTTCATAAAATAAACACAACACATTATTTAATCTGGGGACTCAAAACTAAGGTATTCCATCCCAACATGTTAGTTGAGTATTTGGGGTCATTTTTACCTCAAATTCGTAGGAAACTGATGTTATTTATACCAAAGACAATTAATGAGGCCAATATTCAAGCACAATACCTTAAGGGATGTTGTTTAATTGGATTGTTTTTCATTGATGTCAACCCTTTAAGAAATCCTGATAGAAAATTCCAGTACCCCCAGCAGTGTGGTTAAGGAACCCAAGTTTGATTGAAAAATAATGTAATGGAGGTCAATGAATTTGCAGGTGAGACTATTCTAGATGGATATTACATGTCGTGTCATTTCTGGTGATATGTGGTACATCACGTAGTTCCTCACAGTTGAGGACATATGTCTTAGTGAAGTTGGAGAACCCTCATGAGTTATCTAGAAGCCCCTAGAATATCAAAGAAGTCAATTTATTCTAGAAGCTCCTAGAAGACATTTACTAGTCAACGTGGTTGTAACTAGGAGTTAATCATGAGTTGAGTGGTTGCAAAATTAAAATAATTAAAAATAAATTAGTTGCAACTACAAGTGGTGAGATTACTATTTGTGGATAAAGTGGTTGTAAGTGGACAAAGTGGTTAGAAGTGGATTAGACATAAAAGAAGGAAGTTGGGTAAAGTAGTTAGAAGATAAACCCTAGAGGAAGCTACTTGGAGAGTATAAATAAGAAAGCAAGGGTCTCCTATTAGAATCTAATTAGCACATTGAATATCTATTATTTGTGAAAATTTTATTGCAGGTATCATTGACAAATATATAACAATGAGTCTGAAGCAATGACAAATATGTGGGTATGAAGGGTCAAGACTGTGGGTATTGATGTAGGGTTTTACTAAAGACATCCACAAGTTACAGTACTAGAACGAAGCAAAAATTAAAAGGTATGTTATATTCTTGTTGTATTTGGTTATTGGTAATGGTCTAAAGTTTGATCATGGAAGATTAAGCATGTACCCCTAAGGGTTTGAAGGCTAGTTGGTACTTGTTGTATGAGGCAGATTTATAGTGGTATATTTTTAGTGTATTGGCTTTCTATTGTTGGACACTCGATAATTTTTTATAGTACATATTGTGATTTTGGAACATAGTTTAGGCATATTGGTTGAAGAGTGTTAGTGAAGATATTGGTACATTTTGAGGCTACATTACAGTTAGGGTTTACTGTATGATGGATGTAATGGTTTCCTATATCTGTTGAATGGTTCATGGTTTATGTATGGCACTTGGTTGGTGAGGCATTCTTGATTTTAGTTCATGGTATATAATTTTTGCATAGGGTATGTGACATTTATGATCAAATATCAAACTATAGTGATGAGTTCTAGTATCTGGTTCATCAATGACAGTTGAAAAAGGCATAAATAGTGAAGTTGAGAGAGTTACTAGTAATCTGTGAGTTGCAGTGAAGAAGGTCACGGACATATGCAAGTTGTAGTTAAGAGAAGAACGAATACCCATGTGTTGTAGTATAGACTGGTCGTAGATCTGCAATAAATTTTTGAAGAAGAATCAGGTCAGTGATAGATTTGGATTAGTGATAGTGACATAGGTTAGCAATGACAATAATGGAGGTCAAGAATAACAATGATAGGTTATTCACATTTCGCACTTATATTTTAGGCTGGTTGGATGCGGAAAGGATAGGTGGTTGTAGCCAAAGAACATAGGGGTTTGTATCCTCCTTCTAGTTGGAGCTAGAGAATTGGGGAGTTGGAGCTTCCCCCAGATTGTAGCCTAAAAATATAGGGGGTTGGAACCTCCTTCCAGTTTCATCTAGAAAAAAAAGGAATTTGGTGCTTCCAATGAATGTAATTCTTAAATACATATAAGAAAAATCATTATGTGGTTTTTTCGGCATTGATTTTCCACATTAAAATAATGGTGCACTGTGTATGTGTATGATTGCTCATTGTTCATGATTTTTTCATTTTTCACTTGTTGAATCATTTTGGTAAATTTATCATAAAGTTAAAAACACTTATATACTGTGGTTAAAAATGATCTAAAATATATATTACTGATTCACCCCCCCCCTCTCAATAATCCAACAATTAGTATCAGAGCAGGTCCTTCAAGAAACAGTTTAACCACTGGAAGGAGATCATGGATTACAGTAGAGTTGGGATACCACCATTTAGTGGTGATAAATATGCACTATGGAGTAATAAAATACATACATGCACAATGATTCTATGTTTGGAAATCAGTGGTGGATGGATACAAAGCACCAACTACTCCCCCAACAGACAAGGATGGAAATAAACTTGCAAAAAATAATTCAAGAGCCAATAATTCTATTCAGAATGGTGTAGATGATTCAATATTTACCAAAATCATGCACTATGAATCCACCAAAGAGATGTGGGACAAACTAAATACTATCTATGAAGGAGATGAAAAATATAAGGAAGCCAAACTTCAAATTTTTAGAGCAAAGTTAGAGCAATTGAAGATGAATGATTATGAAAACATAGCAGCCAATTTCTATGTATCAATGAGGTAGTAAACGAAAACAAAGTTTTGGGAGATGAGATAAATAAACTGGTTGTTGTTAAAAAGGAATTAAGATCTCTACCAATGATATTTGACTCAAATATCTCATCCCTAAAAAAAAGAGTGGATCTAGATACAATGACCATGGAAAAAGATACATGGGATACTCACAGCTTATGAGATGAGGACAGAACAACACAATCTAGTTACAAAGGAAGAAACATTCAAAGCATCTAAGAAGACAAAAAAAAGGAACAAGAAACAACCAAATTCAGTTCGCAAGAAAGAACCAAAGTTAGATTTCAACAACAATGATGATTCAAAAGACGATGAATAAATATCCAACTTCGTCAAAAGGTTAAAACTAGGAATCATAAAGTACAAAGGTAAGCCTCCATTGATTTGCTTTAATTGTGATGGTGTTGGTCATTTTTCTAACAAATGTCCCCACAAGAAAAATAAAATAAATGAAGAAGATGAAGCTAAAAGGAAACAAATACATAAAGGAAAAAGATACAAAAATAATTTTTTCAAGAAAATTATTTGCACCAAGGAAGATAGTTCCTCATCAGATGACGATGGAACTAGAAACAATGATACAGAAAGAGTACTATTTATGGCAGTAGAAAAATTCGATGAACAAGGATCCAATTAATAAGGCTATGAAAAGGAATATGAAGAGGAAGAAGTTTATCTCATGGAAGAATTGATGAGTGTCATTGAAGTTATAAAAATGGAAAAGAAGAAAAACAAGTCGCTCCAGGAAGAACCGAAGAAGAAAGAAAACACTTAGAATTCAAACTCTGAAGAACTAGAGAATATGATCACAAATTTGAAAGTTCATATAGAAGAAGATAAGATAATTAAAGAAGAACTCAAATAAAAATTAGAAGAAAGAGACAGGATCATTGGAAACTTGGAAGCAGAGATTGTCACTTTGAGAAAACATCTTCAGAAGAAAAACATGCATAATAACTCTAAAGTTTTGGATGAGATTATCAATAGTCAAAGTCCACATTATGATAAGTTTGGAATAGGATACAACCAACAGAAACAAGATCAATTTCGAAAACAATAGATCAAGAAACAAAACAAGGAATCTATGTAGAGACAGTCAAAGGATCAAATGAAAGAGAAGAAGAAAAGAAGTTTAAAAAGGAATATCACTGATACACTCCACCTCCTACAATATTCAGATCTCATAATCATCACCAGTCAAAAGTAAGAAGACCTCAAGAAGAAGAAGGATTCAAAAGAGTAACTCCATTTTGAGGAACTTCAACTTCCAAGTATCAATTTTTTTTTATTGGATTATGTTATTCATGTAATAATTTTGGACACAAGGTTGTGAATTGCAGAGCCAACAACATAAATAGAAGCAACTATGAAGGACATGCAAGAAATCTTATTCAAGAAGGCCAAATGAAATGTGAAACATAAATTACAACATGTTTGAATATTTGAGTAACGAAGTGGAATGCTACAAGTGAAACAACTTTGGACACATGGCCAAAGATTGTAGAATGATTGTTCCTCTAAGAGAACCACAACAAAATAATAACAGTCACAGATAGGAAACACAGAGAATATGGGTAAGAAAGCAGAATTAGTACAAAAATGAAGAATGCACACTTGCTCTACAAGTTGAACAGAAGAAATGTGGTTGGTATGTTGGCACTGGATGCTCAAAGCATATGATAGGTGATAAGGAAAAGTTTCTGACATTGAAAAGGGAAAGAGATGGATCAATATCATTTGAGAATGACAACACAACCAAGATTATAGGAAGAGGCATAGTTAAGATTGGAAAAAAGGAAGCCAAGGGAGAGAATGTTCTACTAGTAGAAGACATGAAACATAAGATTATGAGTGTAAGTCAAATGTCTGATTAAGGACACAAACTTGTGTTTGATTTAGAGAAATGTGAAATAAGAAAAGCAAGTTTAGGAAATTTAGTGGCTACAACTGTAAGAAATCCAAGTAACATATATGTGTTAAATGAAATTGGAAAACAAAAGTGTTTCTTAGGAAAGGAAGATGAGGTTTGTCTATGGCACATAAGGATGGCTCACATACAATTCGATAATCTTGTCAAGGTCAACAAAAAGGAGGCAATGAGAGAAATTCCCCAGATTTCAAAACCAACAAATATCTTATGCAAGCATTGTCTACAAGGAAAGAAAACCAAGACCAAGTTCAAAACAAAAGGGTACTCCTCAACAAAGCCACTTGAAATTGTGCATACTAATCTAGTTGGACCAAAAAGAATAAAAATAATTGAAAGGTGATAAGTATTTTATGCTACTAGTTGATGATTATACAAGAATGACTGTAGTGTGTCTTCTCAAGATGAAGTTAGAAGCATTTGAAAACTTCAAGATATACAAGGAGATGGTTGAAAATGAAATAGATTCAAATATCAAGTGTTTAAGATATGGTAATGGTGGGGAATTTACATCTAAAGAGTTTATGGAATTCTATAGTGAGCATGGTATAAAAATAAAAATTTTGACAGCGAGGACACCTCAACAAAATGGAGTTGTTGAAATAAAGAACATGATGGTAGAATAAATGGGCAGAACTATGTTGATGGATTCAAAGTTGAGAGATTGTTTTTGGGTAGAAGTAATGCATAAAACAATTCACATTCATAACAGAGGAATTATTAGAAACAACAATGATAAGACTCCCTATGAGCTATGGAAGGGAGGACCAACAAATGTGAATCACTTGATAATTTTCATAAATAAATGATACATCAAAAGAGAAGACGACAAAATGAGAAAGTTTGATTCTCGAGTTGACAAAGGTATATTGGTTGGATACTAAGTTCAAGGAAAGCATACAAGTGTTTCAATCTAAGACTCAACAAATTAGTGGAAAGCATCAATGTGACCATTGATGAGACATGTGGATGCAAAATAAAGGAAGAAAGAAAAGACTCATTGGAACAGGTTTCCGAAGAAGAAGTAAAAGAAGAAGAAGAAGAAGAAGACGAAGACGAAGAAGGACAATTAGAAGTAGAACAATAATATCCTCAGGAACCTCTAAATACACCTAGCATAAAAGTACAAAAGAATCATCCAATAGGTCAAATTATTGTGAATAAGGATGAAAGAGTTGAAACCAGAAGAAAAATTCACTCACCAAAATAGTAACACCTAGCATTATTGTCTAAAATTGAGCCGAATATCTTTGAAGAAGCCAGCAGTGATGAATTCTAGATCAAAGAAATGGATGAATAATTACATCAGATAGAAAAGAATGACACTTGGGAATTGGTTCCAAGGCCAAGGAACAACAATGTCATTGATACAAAGTGGGTCTTCAGAAAAAAATTGAACAAAGATGGATAGGTTACCAAGAAGAAAGAAAGATTGGTATGTAAAGGATATGCTCAAGTTGAAGGCATAGACTTTGAAGATATGTTTGCCCCATTTTCTAGAATGGAAGCAATCAGATTGATCCTCGCTTATGCATGCTCCAAGAATATTTAAGTGTATCATATGGACGTAAAATCAACCTTCCTAAACAAGGATTTAGAGGAAGAAGTCTACATTGAGCAACCAAAAGGATTTCAGTTGTCACAGAATGAAAATTATGTTTGCAGGTTGAAGAAGGCCTTGTATGGTCTCAAACAGGCCCCCAGAGCAAGGTATTCCAAACTATACAGATACTTAAAATAGAGAGGTTTCAAAAAGGGAAATCCAGACAACAACCTCTACATCAAGGTAAATCCAGATAGTATTTTGTTAATTGAATTTTATGTTGATGATATTATCTTTGGTAATGATCATAACAGGATGAGCCAGAAATTTGCAAAGGATATGGATAATGATTTTAATATGTCATTGCTTGGATAATTATCTTCCTTCTTGGGTATTCAGATATGTCAAAGAAACTAAGGAATTTTTTTCTCTCAGACCAAGTATATCAGAGAAATGTTGAAAAGTTTCAAAATGAAATATTGCAAACCAGTCAGTGCTCCTATGCAAACCAGTTGAAGGTTAAGTAAATATGATTATTCAAAGGCTACATATCAGAGGTATTATAGGTCAATGATTGGTAGCTTACTTTATGTGACAGATTCCAGACTAGATGTGATGTAGGAAGTTGGAAAGGTGGCATGATTTCAGGAAACACCAAAGGAATCACATGTTCTAGTAGTAAAGAATATATTTAGATATCTCAAGGGTACAAAAGAGTTTGGATTATTGTATCCAAAAGGAAAGGATCAATCATTTATTGCCTACACATATGCATATTGAGAAGGTTTCATTGATGACCAAATAAGTACAAGTGGATAAAATTTCTACTTGGGTGAGTGTTTGGTATCTTGGATAAGAAAGAAACAAGCATCAATATCATTGTCTACAACTGAATTAGAGTATATTGCATCAATAGCATGTTGTACACATGACCTATGGATGAAACAAACATTGAAAGATATACAGATTGAGTACGATGAGCCTGTTACCCTCTAGCCCAGGGGTAACTAAGGAGATCATGTCTCAAGGCCCATAGATCCTAGAAATGTAGTGACGAGAGTTAGACGACTTGCGCATAGCCCTGGAGGGCCCCTCGTTTTAACAACAAAACCCATCTACCAGTGGAAATAGTGTCCATCACACCAGATTGGTCTTGAAATGGGAATGGGTCTTGCTCCATGAGGTAATGAGTCTCTGTATCATGGTGTTTATTTCTCCTATATTTAAAACATTCAAACATGTTGCATTTAAATCTTTCTGGATTTCATAATGTTTTCTTGACTTTATACTTTTTTCCCTATTTAAACCTAGGACGGTGACATGTCACCCTAGTAAGTTGGTATCCCTTTAGGATAGGTTTTCACTTAGTGGATATATAAAGAGTCATTGCTCATTCCCTCCATATGTACCACTTTCATCATATTCCCCTCCATCTATTCATATTTTTGGGCATTCGGGGTAGGATCCACTTGGAAAGGGTTGTACCTTAATTCATGGGAAGAAGGGGCTAAAGGAATAGAGGGAAATCTAGTTGGAAAAATTTCTTTGGATTTTTACCTTCGAGATGCTTCACCCAGGGATCCCCAAGAAAGAATTGAAATTCTTGTCAACAATAAAAGGGGACCTGCATATGAGTAAACCACTCAAGGAATTTGTTGGTGGATAGGAGGTCTCATCACAAGTTGGCCTATCATGACCATAAACATGTAGAGGTATGAAACTATCATACATATGGTCACCAAGCCAAGGTAGTGGCTCTTGGTTGCACGACCAAGAGAAAGGGGGTCTCATCACAAGCCAACCTTCTCATCTCTGTGAAATTTTTGTGGATGAAACTGCCACTAGTTGGTCACCAAGCTAGGGTGGTGGCCATAAACGCTTTCCTTGCAAAATGAATAAAGAAAGATAGAAAGAATAAGTGGAAATCAATGGTCTATAAAATATATGCATCCATGATAAGGTGAAACTCAACCTCAAAAAAGGAAATCATAGGTAAGTGTTACATTTCCTTGTTATCACATGCACCCCATGCCCAAAGGTTTTCCCCTTAGCACCTCATATACTTGCATGAATTGGATCAAGCTCCACTAGGGAAACAACCTTGAATTAAGGTAAACTGACCCAATAGGATGCCCAAAGACCTTATCCAAACCTAGAATTTTCAGGTTGCATAAATTTTGAGCATTTGTTTGGCTTTAGGGAGGTTTGATGCACATGTTTGGGCATTTTAATTGTTAGATGTGATTTTCGTATTATGATGCTTGTGACTTGTTATCCCCATTTTGTGGATAAACAAGGATATGATGTCTGGAGGCCCTTAGGTTGAAGATATGGAGTGTTGAGAGACTACATGACCAGAAATACCCTTTGCACAGATGGAAAACCCACTCACCACCACAAATGGTCACAGGTTTATAGATGGTATCCACCACACTAGTTAGCTTCCGGAAGGTAGTGGGCCTTGCTCCATGAGGTACAAGACAGTATTATGGTGAGCATCATTTCAATATTTAAGCCATTTGATTATGTTGTATATTATATTTCTCTAGATTTCATGATATGTGATTGGACATTATGCCTTTTTACCTGCTTCACCTTGGTGGTTGACATTGTGCACAAGTAAGTGGTTTTCCTTGGGGATGGGTTTGCTACTTGGAACTCCCTTAATGAGAAATCACACCGTTCTCAATCCTAATTAGCACTTTCCATCATTATTCCCATACATTTCCTTATCTCTTGGGATTTTAGGGTATATTGACCCAAGAAGGGGTTGTCCCTCATTCTATGGGAAGAAGGGGCTAAAGGCCAAGAGGGGTTGGTTTTGGGTAAAAGATAAAATCATTATATAAACCTTCCAGATGCTTCACCCATGGATCGTCCAAGAAAGCAATGAAACACTTGTCTTTGAATAAAGGGGACCCACAATATAATAAATAAATTCTTGAAAGGTTAGTTGAAGGATATGAGGTCTCATCACGATCTGACCTATCACTTCCATGTATATCTAGTGGTATTACATTGTCATCATCTAGTCACCAAACCAAGGCAATGACTCTCAGTTGCATGGCTGAGAGAAAGGGGGTTTCATCATGAGCCAACCTTCTCATTTCCATTAGGTTTTTTTGGGTGACATTTCCATCACTTGGTCACCATGCCAGGGAAGTGACCTTCAATCTCTCCTTATGCTATTATGAAAGAAAATATAAAGAAATAAAGATAAAAGGAAATTGATGGGCTTGGAAAAAATTCATTGCAGATGAAGGTACCACACAACCTCTACAAAGACACCCATGAATGAGACACTATGACCCCTTGTATGTCATGATCCCTATTCCCATTGAGTCTTGAACCCAACCAATTCATCCAATTTACATGGCTTAGAGAGGGATCTCTTGGAAACTCTCCTTGACCTAGGGAAAGATCTACCCAATAGGAAACCTCGTCAACCCTCCTATATTCAATATTGACAAGTCCCATAGTGTATTTGAGTTGTTAATTGTTTAATATAATGATCTTTAATGCACATCATTAGATGGATTATTTATTGATTGGATTCACTTATCATGATGTTATGACTTGAGATCCTTGGAGGGCATGCTCATTTGTCTTTGCAGGACCTAGTTGGTGGAAAGTTTTGGGAAAACAAGCCTATCTTGGGATTCCATGGGGATACAAGCGCATAGGTTGGATACTAGGGGCCTACATGTAGAATGAGAGAGATCAGAATTGGAATACCTTGATGATGACTTGGAAAACCTAGTCCACCCCTTGATTTCCAAACAATTTTCCTAGGACGGGAAAAACGTTCCACTTTTGAGCTTGACATCATGATCTCAAGGGATAGGGCATGGTGGTGAGGTGCCACTCTTTTGACACATGGACGTTTTAGGAGGAGAAGGGTATTCACCATGATAAGATTAATTATATTCTTGAAATATGGAATTTGGAGGCCTATCCATGCTTCTCCAACACCAACGATTTTCTCAAAGTGGAAAAATGTCCCCTAAAGGGGTGACATCCTCCTAAATTAGGGTTTTGTTTGTGCAAAATGTGAAATTTTAAGTGAAGTTTTTAATATTACTTTTTTAAGGGGGAAATATTAGGGTTGTTGACCCCTAATATTTTGGTTTACTCCTTAATTTGTGGACAAACTATGTTAGCTACATTTTGTATAAATAAATATCATTAGATCTTATTTTGAATCATATCTCTCCCGCTTGTGAGAGGACTTGGTCTGAAATTTTTGGCTATCTTGCCTCATTGATCTCTTTTTCACTTGTGTATGGCTATACTTATGTATGGTTGATGGATGAATTGATGCACTAGACTTGGAAGGATATTCTATTTCTATTGTGGTGGATTATCTTGGCATTTTCCCTTGAATTGGTATGGTTTTTAATTTTCTTGCTATCATTTTTTTCAAGTCATGGTTATTGTGCTAGGAACTAGGTGGGAAGTATAAGAGAATACACACCCACCTTATTCTTCATCACTTTATGCTTCATCTTATTGATTTTTTAAGGGTTTGCTAAGATAGGTATAAGGGAATACACCCTCTTAGCCTAAACCATAGCCTAGAGAAACTTTCCTTGGGAAATAAAAGGGTTTACACCCCTAAGGAGGTAGCTTCTCTAAGTTTCTTTTGACTCGATTAAACCAATAGTAAAGGCACTAGTCATACTTTTTTTCATTGGATATATTAAATCATTGCCTTGGGAAATGTAATTTTTGACCTTTTGAAATTTTTCTTGCTTGAGGTTGATTTGCCTCATTGAGAGGATTTTACCCCAATTAGGGCATCCCCTCTCCCCTAATACTCTAATTTATGTTATAAGCTTTAACCTACAACCATTAGGGCTACATAACCCTAGCTATTAAGACTCTCACAACAACTAAACTAACCCTAGACTAGCTCTCTAACTTTTCTTATTTACTCTACTAACTAGGGCACATATTTTGGGCTAGTTCTTGACAAGTTTCCATGGTTGATTTTGTTTTTTCATGCCACTGAATGATACATCCATAAGTGCTACTTTTCAGCCTATATGCATTGCTAAGTTTGATGTTGATTTACCTAACTAGTCTAGATATTTATATGATGATTTTAGATGTTTAATTTTCTGATATAAGATGATATCTACGACTGAAAATTAGGGACACCAATATTAAATTTCTGATCCAATTAACATTTATCATTTCAAAGTGTATTTTCTTGTGTCTTGGGAAGGTACAATCATGTGGAGAAATACTATAACTGTGGGGAAAAAAGTACTCGACTTGCAAGGCATCTCTCCCTACCCTTTTATTCCACTTAGATTTGACCTCTAGGGGATTCTCTTCCATTTCCCTCCATCTCCGTCTCAATCCCCCTAGGGTCACCAGGATCACCTCCCTAGAGTGACCTAGTCACCCTTGAAGTGCGGGACCTACATCGAGGTGAAATTTGGTGTAGGATTCCCAAGTTGTAGAACTTTCCTTGTGGTTGGGTCAGGATTTTCCCAACCTACAATTTGTGCTATAACATTTTGGTGCCATTGTCGGTGAGGATTTTGAATCCTATTCATACCCTATGGACACTTTGGTAAGCTATCCCAAAGCCTTTCCCTTAGCTTACCTTAAGAATCCACCCAAGGAACGCTCCCTTTCCATCTTTCTTGATGAGTTCATTTTGAAAATCATTTGGCGAATCCACTTTCCCATAACCTTTCTTTCCCCAAACCTTTTCCCTCTGGGAGGTTCAAGAATTTTAAGGTTTACCAAAGAAGGCCTCCTCTCAAGTATCCTGTTGCTAAAATCCTTTTCCATAAATCCCTTCCCCTTTCTCCAATGGCTTTCCCTTGGGAAATATACCTCTACAAACCCCTTAACATGACCAATATCCAAGGTCACCATAACTAGATGCCAACATATGTCAACAAGTGGTTTCCAAAGTTCCGAGGAAACAATGTGATAACTGTCGAAGACCACATTTATGTCATGGTCCAAGATATGGACAATTCAAGTATTGATCATGAAGATGTGGTCATGAGACTATTCACTTCAACATTGACTGAAGAAGATCTTGATTGGTTCAGAGGACTTCCTGATAATCATGTCATGAACTATGATGGCTTTCCCCCTTTATTTAAAATAATATGGTCAAGAAAAGTAGATGGTGGGACACTTGGAACTCAGTTCAATCAAATAAAGTAAAAGGAGAATGAAACAGTAAAGGAATTAATTTCAAGATTTGACAGGTTGTATAATAGAATTCCAACATATTACCATCCTACAACATCAACAATTTGTCTCCTTTACATGAATTCCTTTGAAGGTAAGTTCCGATGCATTATTAAATATAAAAATACCACGTCATTGGCATAGGATAAAGAATTCAATATTGGCATTGAAGAGAATCTCATTGATTAAAAAATAGAACCTTTTCAGTATACCCGCAACAATATAGAATCAAGGACAAAGGTTTCCAACAACAGTGTTCCTGATCTGATTTCTCTCCTGACTCAGAAGATAGACCAAATTAATACTCAATGTTTTCAGGTGTAGAATCAACTTATGAACCATATGAATACAATGGAAAGAAATCAATCTTCTCCCAGAACCCAGTTTTCCAGACAACATAGATATGCCACCGGTTGGAAACCAAGACCTCAACAAGAGGCAAGAGCGTCGAACCCTTTGAAACCTGTCAGGATAGTTGATATAGAATCTTTGTGTCTCCCATGGAAAGAAACCCACAGGGAATATGAGTGCCCCTAACAATACGAAGATTATCCTGGTGATATAAACTTCATGATTTGCAATCTCAAGAACAGATCAATGAAGTGAGAATAATAGGAGAAAGAGAGGGGAGAATCTGGGTCTTAAATAAACTAACATATGATCAGAAGAAGGAATCAAGGAGGAGGGAAATTCTAACCTACAGAAGAAAATATGCTTCATCCCTCCATTAAATCCTCATACGCTTATTCCAATAGCATAAAAGGTGGTTCCATCAACTCCACCACTAATATGTGAGTTTCTTCCTAAGACAACTCCTATAGATGAATTTTGGTTGAATATCGATGTTGCAAAAATGTTTGGAAAAATGAATATGACGGTCCCAATGAAAAATATGTGTAATATCCCTTCAGTAAAAAGAGAAATTTCAAAAATCTTACAGGTGCCAGTCGAGAAGGAGGATCCTCTGATCATGTTAAACACTATGTATCTTGATCATCCAAGGGAAAAAAAACCCTCCTTTCTATCTTTCATTAGGCATGAATGACCTCCATTTGAACCACTACATGCTTGATTCAAGGGCCTCCGCAAATGTCATATCATTGAAGGTAATGAAACATATTGGTTTTAAGACATCTCAACCTTATGGAAATGTCTGTGGTATTGATTCTAGAAAGGTCAAAGCCCTTGGGGCATGTGAGGACATTGAGGTTTTCCTGATTGACTTCCGACATATCAACATTCTCATGGACACAATAGTGATCAACATTCTAGATGCTTGTGTATGATTTTATATAGAATTTGGTCTACTACTCTTGGGGGTTTCCTTAGCATGGATATCACCCATGCACACATTCCTATTGGGGATGGAAATTTTCAAATACTATACAATCAAGAGAAATATGATAGACACGTGATGGATCCTGATGGTCCTGATTATTCCAACGAATGTGATTATGATGTACTCTCACAAACCATTGATTATAATCCATCTGAGATACCTTTTATGAAGGAGGAATCAATAGACACACTTCTTCCATGGAAAAATCAGTACAAAGTCAAAATTGTGAAATACCATGGGAAGGAGCCAGGGTCTATCCAAATTTTAAAGAAGGAAGATAAGAAAAAGGAAGAAATCATCAAAGATATAGTCTACAAAGAGATTCCATATGATGAGAATACACCTTGCATAAATTTAAATGAAGGAAGTCTTGTGCTCATGTGGGACAAAAGAAATGGCAAGCCCATATATGAAAATAAATATAACAATTCATGGCTTGACCGTTACATCATCAAGAAGAAGTTTGACCAAGAAAGGTACTATCTGACATCATTGGATGGGAGAAGGATGCCATTACTAGTATATGGGTCTCTTCTCCAACCTCACATCCATGTCACATGACTTATTTAGGGACCAGGCCCCAGGTAAGTAGGTAAGTTATTTTTATTCCCTGCATTTGCATTATGATTTGTCACACTAGTTTAGATGCATTTCATTTTACTCTACTTTCATATTGATTTCCTTCTTAGTTTAGAATTTTTTGAAAAAATGTCAAAATTTTCTTTTTCTAGATTAGTTGGTTTTGATTATGATCATATGAGAACAAGGATGAGTAGGCCATCCTGCACTTGACAGTTTGATGTTTCCTTGCAGGCACAGTTCTACTAGGAGATGTTGCGGTTCTCATGCACTCTACAATGAGCACATGTCCCCAAGTAGGAGCCAAATATTATCCTCATTTTGTGGATAAATAATGAGATGACATCTCGAGGACCTTGGGTTTCAGATATGGAGTGTAGAGATACTACATGACCAACAATACACTTTGCACAAATGGAAAACCCACTCACCACCATAGATGGTCACAGTTTTATAGATGGCATCCACCACACCGGCTTGCTTCCGGAAGGAAGTGGCCCTTTCTCCATGAGGTACAAGTCAGTATTATGGTTAGAATCATTTAAATATTTAAGCCATTTGATTATGTTGTATATTATATTTCTCTATATTTCATGATATGTTCTTGGACATTATTCCTTTTTCCTTGCTTCACCTTGGTGGTTGACATTGTGCACTAGTAAGTGGTTTTCCTTAGGGATGGGTTTACTTCTAGGAACACCCTAATGATCCATCATACTGTTCCCGACCATACTTACCACTTTCCATCATTATTCCCCTCCATTTCCTTATCTCTTTGGATTTTAGGGTATATTGACCCAAGACTGAGTTGTTCCTCATTCTATGGGAAGAAGGGCATAAAGGCCTAGTGGGGTTGGTGTTGGGTAAAAGATAAAATCATTATATAAACCTTCCAGATGATTTTCCCATGGATCAGTCAAGAAAGAAATGAAACACTTATCTTTGAATAAAGGGGACCCACAATATAATAAAGAAATTCTTGAAAGGTTGGTTGAAGGATAGGAGGTCTCATCATGAGCTGAACTATCACGCCCATGATTATCTAGTGGTATGACATTGTCATCATCAAGTCACCAAACCAGGGAAATGGATCTCAGTTGCATGGATGAGAGAAAGGGGGTCTCATCAAAATCTAACCTTCTCATTTCCATTAGGTGTTTTTGGCTGACATTGGCATCACCTAGTTAGCACGCCAAGGTGGTGACCTTCAATATATCCTTATGCTATTATGAAATAAAATATAAAGAAATAAAGATAAAAGGAAATTGATGGGCTTGGAAAAAGTGCATTGTGGATGAAGGTACCACACACCCTCTACAAAGGAACCCATGAATGAGACACTATGACCCGTTGTATATCATGAGCCCTATTCCCATTGAGTCTTGACCCCAACCACTTCATCCACTTTACATGGATTATAACGGGATCTATTGGAAACTCTTCTCATTGGAGTTACTTCACACACACATGGGATTTCTTTTTCCTAAGGTTATTTATATGTTTATTAGTCATTATTCAGTGTCCTATATTTTAGGAATAAAATTCCTCTAGGGAGAATATTCTCTTCATTTCATACTTCAGTTTGATCAGTTGAGTGGAGTCTAGATGCCACATTGTTATTATGACCATGCATCATTGAAATCATCACCAGCTAATGGACATTTTCCTTAGGATCATCAGCAGACTATCACATTAATCATGATTCCCTGATCTCCTCCTCACGTCACTCTATTTTAGTCAATTAACCAAAAACTAGTAGACTAGTTAACTTTGCTAGGTGGCAGTCCACTCCCGTAACTTCATGAGAGACTAGACTAGGTGGAAATTTACTCCTGTAATTGTTGGTGCTTGTCCAGATCACTCTATACCACCACTATTCCACATTGGATTCTCCTCTAGTGTGCATTCGTTGAGTTACACATAGTATATCATTTGTAAATTATTATTCATTATTTTGGCTAATGAGAATTCTCCCATTCTTTCTCTCCTGCTTATCTTTTCTTCTATTTTCTCTGCAACCATGTATGTTAATTCCAATATAGATATATTATGTGTAGGTTCAACACATTTACATGGTATCATGGTTGACAGACTGCTAGGGAAAATACACACCAAATTATTTTTGAAGGTACCAAATATTGAAGACAACAGAAAAATGGAATTTCCAAAAGAATTCATTCTTATGAACTAGAACATGATAATGCATATTCAAAGTAGAGGGTTGTATAGGTTAACCATGAACACAAAGGTAGAACCAACATCATCCATAGATAAATGCAAGTATCTAAATCGAATGGATGAGGCGTTCGAAACAATTTGTAGTCTCATTTCTCCCGAACTCCTCTTTCACATATCCTCCTGTAAAGCCCCCAATGAAGCCTGGACCACCATGGTAAGGATTTTTGGAAAACATGATGAGATGAGGGGACACATGCTTGAGGTGGAATTTCTCACATTGGATCCAAAAATATTTGACAATATCCAAGATTTCTTTACCAAATATAAGGATTTGTTGTCGCAACTCAAGGCTTGTGGGGTTGATAAATCGAAGGAGGAGAAACAAATGGTTCTCACCATTCTCTCCAAACTTTGTCCAGAATACTCAATGTTTGTATCCACATTTCATTCATTTAGCTTCTCCTCTAGAGCCACCTGGAAGATTCCTTCTCTTGAGGAATTTATCAAGTCTTTGAAACAAGAGCAGAACAAGCTCATCAACATGGGAAAAATCAAAGGCCCAAAGGCGCATGCACTTACTATGCAAGATGATAGAGGTCATCAATATAAAAAATATAAAGATAAAGACAAAAGGAAATCACATTCAAATCATAAGAAGAAAGGGTACTCAAAACCATTCAATGATGCCTCCAGATCCAAAGGTAGAAAGGGAAGAAAAGGGGATAAATGCATTTACTGCCGTAGAGGATTCCTTCCAGAATCCACTTGTATGCATAAATAGATAGATATAATGACACAAATACTTCAATAAAACAACATTGGAGATCACATCCCCGAGGATTCCAAGAAGAAGAAGACATAAGATCAAAATCCCAAGAAAGGAAATTCTATACATGCTTTGATTTCCATCAACTCCTCTCTCGATGCTTGGATCATAGATTTAGTTTCATCACACCACATGGCTTCCACAAAAAAGTTCTATTCTTAATTGGATGAAGGAAAAGGTCCTCCTATTCTGATGGGGATAACTCTCCAGTCAAGGTCACCGAAAAATGAATAATTGAACTCACAAACAAAATCTTCAAGAATGTGCTACACGTTCCCAAAATTTCCATCAATCTTCTCTCCGTGTATTAGATGAAAAAATCCAGCATTGGAAAGAGAGTCATATTCACACCTGATGTAGTGGATATCTATGGCATGCAAACCAATTCCATGGTTTCTACTGGTGAGGTAAATCATCAATCTAGACTTTACACATTTTCTGAATTTATTGAACTAGATTTTTCATTACTGCTTACCCATGCTGATGAAAGCAGTAGGATATGGAAGGAAAGGTTTGAGCATTTAAATTTCAGGTATATGCAACAACTTATAAAGAATTGAATGGTTGATGGTATATCTGACATCCACTTCTCCAAAGAAATTTTTGAGGGATGTGTTCTTGGAAAACACCCTCAAGAGAGATTTGACAAAGGAAAGACTCAAAGAGCTTCCTTTCCTTTAGATCGGATACATAGTGACCTCATGCGCCCTTTTATGCATCCATCAATTAGTAAATCAAGGTACGTGCTCATTTTTGTTGATTATTTATCACACTTCACATGGATTTACTTTCTCGGGAAAAAATCAGAGGTCTTTCAACACATCAAAGATTTCAAATCCCTTGTTGAGACACAGTCACGAAAAATAATCAAAATACTCTGAAATGATAACGTGGGATATTATGTCAACCATGAGATACATAATATTTGTCATGAGGTAGGGATTCAGTTGTAGCAAACGATTCCCTATACTCCACAACAAAATGAAGTTGTTGAGCAGAAACATATATATCTAAAAGAGATGGCATCTTGCATGCCACATGCAAAGTCACTTCCACAGATATTATGGGCCAAAGCACTTAATTGTGAAACCTACATAAAAAATAGATCTCCAAATAGATCTACCAAGGATAATACCCTCTACGAGGCTTCGAGTGACCTCAAAATAGAAGTGACCCACTTTCATATTTTCAGTTCACGTGCATGGGCTAGGATTCACTTTGAAAAGAGGAAGGAATTTGATCCAAAAAGAAAATAGTGTATCTTTGTTGGATACCTCGACGGTGTGAAGGGATACATTTTTATTGGTATTTCCTCAAACCAACTCATCATTGAGAAAAGTGTCCAATTCGGAGAAAGTGTCTCGCATGTATCTTAGCAACTGCATGCATACACCTTTGTTCTTCCACATGTCAGAGATGATGAGCATGCACATGCCGACTCTTCTTCATATGAGAGTTATAATTCAGATGATCCAGATATAGAGTCAGTACAATCAAATGCAAACTTAGTGCATCTAGATACAGATGTAGAGCCAGAGAAGAGGACCAAGTGAGCCCAGACTCCTCTTCAGGATACAGGGCATCTTGTTGGTGATCCAGCTGATACAGGAGGACTCAATTTGATTTCATGGATCCTCCTCTTACACTCATTTCCACTGAACCATTTCCATCCAGTCCTATTTTCTTGGTTCATTATTCATATCCACTGTATTATGGCGAGGCTGCTAGAAATCCCTATTGGGAATCCTCCATGTAGGAGGAGTACAAAGCCCTCCTCGAGAACCAAACTTGGTATCTGGTTCCCCATCCTTATAGAAGGAAACTTGTCAGGTGTGGATGGGTCTACAAAACCAAGAGAACAACAGATGGACAGATTAGCAAATACAAAGCTAGACAAGTTTCCAAAGGTTTTCAGCAGGTTGATTAAGGAGCATCGTCAGCAAGCACACGTGGAGAGAAAAATCAACTCCTTAGTGCACCTTTGAATCAATTAAGAATATGAAACACTAGCGTTTCTTTCAAATCTTTCTTGAAATGAATGAAAACTAAAGAAGATCAAAACACTTGGGACTGAATGATCATGAATGATCTGGATGTTTCACTCCTAGAATTTAATGTAATGGTGCTTAATGGGTAGTTAGTTTCTTTCGAGAATATAGGTAGTCAGAGGGAACCCTAGGAACCTTCTTGTATATGTAGATTCATTGTATGCCCAAATGAGGATACTAGAGGATTATTGTTATTGAATAGGAGGTAACTACAATTTAGTTATACATTCTCAGAGGAGAAAATAGGAGGTAGAATAGTTCTTTGAGGGAGCTTGAGAGAGTTGAGACTCTGTTACATTCCAACCTGCACATATTGTAACAAGACATTTATCTTAATAGAAACAAAATAATTTTTCCTACATATGAACTTTCTATGTGTTTATATGTATCTGATGAATGTTATCTATGTGTGTTTATGTACCTTGTACATGCATGATAGGTTTCATTTGCATTAGGAAGATATATTTCTATATCTTTGTTGAGTTTTAAATATCATTCTGGATTATTTACGTCATGTAAGGAGTGCACAACAACACATTGGAGGTTTTGTAGCTAGCGCAAGGAGTGCGCATATGAATTCTATAAAGTTAGAAAAGAATGTCCCAGGAGGGCACACTAGAGTGATAACAACTTAGGGGAAGCCTCTAGGTTGTTGAATACCTTAGAGGATAAACTATGCAGGGGAAGCACAGAGAGACAAAGTCACTGAGAACTCTATAAGAGATCTTCCAAGTGGGCATTGAGAAAGTGAAAGTGTGCATAGAATAACTCTCTGTCGAGTTCAAGGAGGAGAGTATCAGAAGAAGGTACTCACAGAGTTGTTGAATGCTCTTTAAATCTTTACAAGTGTGCATTAAGAAAAAGTTGTTGAGGAGATGCAAGAATACATTTAAGGAATAAAGGGACTAAAATCTTAGAACTTGAGTAGCCAAAATCTCAAGAGAGACAGTGCAAGGAGTGCGCACATAAGTGAATCATTTTTAAGTTCACAAGATGAGGAGGCGTAGTGCAATTTTTCACATAGAGCACAAGTGTGCACCAGAGATGAGGTCAAATTTCATTGTCAAATCTCAGGAGAGTGTTGAGTTGTTGAGAGGGAACCAGAAAATTCCTTTGAAGGAAGCAAAGGGGCTGAGACCCTTTAGAGTTCTAAGCCAGTTTGAAGCGTAGACGAGATAGCATGACGAGTGTGAAAGAGTTGGACTTATTCCAAGTTTCGAAGATTGGGAAGAGAAGCTCAAGTCAAGACCCAAGCATTCGGTCTCAGAGAAGAAGGTTCATAGGCCGAAACCTTTGAACACTTGCAAATTTTTCCAAATTCGGGAGAATAAATAATCTCAGGAGGAAGAGAAACATCGACCGTTAGATCAACTATAGGAATAGATCTGTATCATTCGATCTATGTTCATACATCAGAAGGAGCATGCCAAGGAGGATAACATATCCTAACCATTGGATATGAGCATGAGGGCTCAACATTCATCGGATCTAGGTAAAGTGAACGAGCCTTAAGTCCTTTGAGAGAGCACAAGAGAGAGAACTTGCCGAAGTCCCAAAGTCCCAAAGCCAGTCAGGACCATCCATCGTCTAGGGTGACAGAAGGTGGAATATCTGAGACTTCGAAGAAGAATTACTTCAGGAGTTATCAAACAAGTAGAAAGCGAAATCATCGAAGAGTCGAAGGCTGAAGTAGATCTTGGTCATTGGTCGCCAGGGGGGTATGTTTCAATAGATATGAGACTTTTTGGAAAGTCACTTCAGAGGATTTCAAGGGTGGACTGTGAAAAAATCTTGAAGTCCCAAAGGCTGAATTAGATTGCAACCATTCGTTGTGAAGGATACATGGTGAGAGATCAGGAAGTTCGGAGGCCTAACACTCCGAAATGAAGTCGACGGGTGTTATAACAAGATTTGCCTCACCATTTCTATCTTGTAGATAGGGCCTTTTTCCATTTCCCTATGTAGACTTGTCATCCCTTTTTGATAAATCCAGAGCCAAAACTATACATTTTTTCACATATACGCTCCCTATCTGCTATACAATATGCATATACGCTGGCTTCTCCACTACAGCCTGTGTACATCGGGATTTGTGCCAAAAAATACAAAAATTAAGTCGGGTTTCCATGTCATGACATGATATCTCTAATCCCTAGCCTTCCATATACTAGAAACGTTCAAACTTGGCCCTTCGGTTGCATCCTGAAGGCTATAAAATCACAATTACGAGCTATGGAAAACAGGTGAAAGAATTCAACTTTGAGAGCAAAGTTACTTTGGAGAAATTACTTCATATTGAGTCTACATCCCTTTGTCCCTCAAATATGAACACAATGTTAAGCCCCCAAGCTCTTTCCCGATTGTTGAGAGAACCTCATTGTCTCTCTCCTATGAGCTTGCCTTTGGTGGAGGATTGAAGTGGTGGAGGTCTAGTTGGAAGGAACTTGGTTCCTTGGTTTCGAACCGTTCTGACACGAAAGTCTGTAATGTTGTCACTTCTACTGATCAATTATTAATAGAAATACTCCTTTCCCGTCCTATTGGTATTGTGAAAATATATGATTATTATCCATGGGCATGTTTGTAATGTTTATTAATGGATTATGTTATCTAATGTGCTAACCCCTTTATACTATCACCATGTACTTTCTATGCTCGTTTGTTAAGAACTTATTGTAAGTATAAAGCTTTGGGTCGGAGTGCTCAATGATGGAACATCATCAAACGTTGGATCGAGGTAGGCCTCTTTGTTATCTTGCACATTAGTTTATATAACATAAAATGGAATTGAGTTGATTTCTGCAGTCATACCTGTCTGTTGTGGTTTACCCTTGGCCATAGAGATTTTTTCCCTTGTAACAGAATTGGCAACTCCGCTAGGGAGAGATCTTCCTTCTGAGGGTTGAAGTACTTTTTCTTCTTACATTTCTCTTTTTCCTTTGTGTTTTTTGTCATATCACTGTTTGACGGATTCTATTCACTCTGGGTCTGAGTTTTTAGCCCTCTTGTCCTTCCCTGGCCTTGTTGTAAAGCCTATACGCTCCTTTTTCCTTGACAGTCGTGAATACACGCTTGTTGTCTCACTGCAGGATGCGTATATATGCTTTGTTCTCCTGAACAGTCACTTATACCACTTTCCCTTACCTGTTTTCTTGGTTTAGTGACTGCTGTGTGGAATTTGATGTTTGTTGAGCCTTCTTAGGTCTCTGTAGTGCCTGTTGAGATTCTCTGGGATGACAGGAAACCTATTTGGAGTTGAATTTTTGGGCATAGTCTTTCTCTTTGTTTTTCATTTTTGATTTGTCCTTGAACCCTGGGTTGTTTGCTTGGCTACTTGGTATTCTGCTTGAGTTATCTCATTTATACAAAGTAGAATTTATATATCAAGTTTCTTTTTAGTCCATGCATTTTCTCTTTAATAAATTGAAAATAAGAAAAACAAATAGGCATTTTGCATTGGTTAGCATTTTTGTCTTTGAACCTTTATCATTAGCTTAGTGCATTTAGCGAAATATTGAATTTTACTTCTAAATTGGAGAGTTGAAATTGAAAATTGCACCGTTTTTATTAGCATATCATTCATTGAAAAGTTAAAGATAGACTTTGCATTATATTCATATTTATCTTCTTGCAGAGTCATAACATCATGAGTTTCGCTTCCATACCCTTTTGAGTAATCACGACCAATAAAATTTACTCTTTAAACTAAAATTGATTAGTCATGATTTTATTTTTAGGGTGCACAAACTAGTCTAAGATTTAGTGCCTTGGAATAGGATTTTTCTGAGTAAACTTATCTAAGGAAATTAAATCAACATATGTGTCTGAGACAGGGAGTTGATAAGTCCATTGTATAATTGGTAAGATCAGGAGGCTCTGATCACACTGGAGTTAATCATGAGGTCACCCGAAGTTAGTTGAAGGGATAACCTTTGGATACTCACCTAGCGTGAGGGATATTTTTGTGGATTTATTTGTATTTGAGGATCTTGCTAGTACCCATACCTCTGTGAGAGGCGGTGCTTTCAAGTTTTGGGGCTTTGCTACCCTTCCCATACGGTGATCTGGACTTACGACTGCTCGCCTATGCATCAGTTAAACAATGGTTTATTAGTTTCTTGACTTAGGTATCTCATAGGTTACTCACAGGGGTTATTCTGCTTGTACCCTGGGTCAGATAGGGGTCGTACAACACACAACCTTTATGGAGGATTACCTCTCTAGGGGGATCTGACCGACTAGTTTTTAAGCCCATGAGGGCCCCTATAACTGATTTTTTTACCTCCAAACTTTAGCAGGGAGTCTCAGGTCCCTCTTGGACGAGACATACCTTCTTTAGCAAGGGAGGCCACTCAACCACTTTAGCCCGTTTGCAAGCATATTAGCCATTTGACTTTTTGGTATGCTCTTTGACTACTAGTTGGCGTTAGGAGTATATTTTGGGTTTCATCATTATGGATAGTGGAGTTTCTTTTTCTCCCTCATTGACTGCTACCCACCCCATGATGCCTTCTCATTTCATGGGGATGAACCCTTCCATTTTTTACGATGGTATGCAGAACTACAACACTCAGTCTGCACCTTGGGTCTCTAGTCATTTTTCTATTGAGATGCCTTCCCCCATGCAATCCTCTCCCTGGCACACATATATGAATCCTAGCATTGGATCCGAGGACACCATGGCTCCGATGCATACTTATTTGTTTGACATGAGTCGTTTCCCCATGGTAGGTTGGAACCTTCCCCTTTATGGATCCAATACTAGCTATGCTCTTTCAGGAGCCAGTACTCAGATGGGTTCTTATCCCACTTATTACACCCCACCCATGTATCTTTCGGCTGCCATGTCAATTCCTTCAGACACTTTTTCCATGACAGGTCCTCAAGTACCCGCATGTATTTCATATGGGGAGAATCAATTTTACAGTTCAGGCTACCCTCTTTATGGAACCCCTTCAGAAGGGGGAAACATATATCCTCACTCAAATAATTCTTATCCTACCTCAGTCTCTTCACATACCTCAGTGATGATATCCGTCCAAACCTCTTCGGACCATTTTGGCATAGGCCACCACTTTTCTGGGCATGGACAGGGGTACACCAGGATCCTTTCTGGCCTACAATTTTTCACAATCAATATTTCCTTGGACCTTGGAATCAAATGCCTCAATCTATCGCTAGCCCAGTCACTGTCAGTCATACTAGCGCTCCATCACCAACCTCTGCTAGTCATGTCGGAGATGGGTCGACGTTTTCTACAAACTATGTCGACAAATTTCCCCCAACCTCTACCAATTATCTTGGGGGCACCATCATTTTTACCCCAAATCATAGTCGTGTCATGTCTCTAGCCTCTATTCATAATATAGGAGATGAATCTCTTTCCCCTACTAGTCACATTGAGAAGCCTAGACATCTCAGATGTAAGCCTAAATTCCTTTGCAGGACTTATGAAGGAAGTCGCCTTACTTGTTTGTGCCCGACTACTACCGAGATACCAGAAGCATGGGGCTCATTCAAGAGCCCTTCAAATTATAAGGAATCCATGGTTTCTCCTCACACCAATTCTCCTTTTCTTGTCTCGGTGATTCCACTGACATAATATTCTCCTGACCTCACCCCCTTTTTCAAGGGTGAAGCGTCTCTTTCCCCCGTTACTATGCACCCTCTTCAACCTATAATTGAAGAAGTGGCCACACCAGTGCAATATATGGTCAATCCTACTCTCTCTGAAGAGAGTGACACACCTTTCAGTTATGTCATCAACATTTTAAATCCTCCCCATTCTGAACGAGAGAGATTTATTCTTCCCCTGAATGCTCTCCCTCCAAGTCCTCATGAGGTTTCCTTCAATTGGGATGACCTAATTGGGCATACCATACCCCCACCTATGTCTTTTCCATTAAGATACACTATTCAAACCATCACAGAGACTGTATCCTAAATTATCACTTTCTCCTCCTCGACTTGGAGAGATTTGCGTTTTCCCAAGCTTTTGTCAGTTATCCGTGAGATATTGACTTTCTGCAAAAAACCGAGATGAGAGCCTTGGCCTCCCCCTTTGTTGATACTGAGAGGGGGGTGAATCGATATCATGTACAATTTAAAACCTTTTTAAACTTATACTTAAACCATTCAACTATATCCAATGAGCAATGAACAATAGTATAAGAGTTACACCAATACACCATAATACACCATGCACA
>SNQJ01S0033498.1:41090-88060 GCA_010110895.2 Picea sitchensis | reverse complement strand
GTAGAACTGAATTGAAAAAGGTAAAAAACTCAATCACGCGTTCATTCCTTTATGACGAAATTTGGCTGGAATGACGACGCCCTGTCTGGCTAAAAACGCGAAGATGTCTCGACTACATAAGAAATGGGGTTGTATGCAATTTGTCAGCTTCCTGATGAGACAACGATGGCCACAATATCAGCATTGCCATTGTTCTTTTCCCTATGGTTATCTTCGCCAATCTCCGCCCGCTGGCCTTCGTTCCTGGTCACCCATGACGTCCAGTTCAGATGAAAAAAATGCAGTAAATTTAGTCAATTCGCAGGCAAAGCCACCTATGTAGCATTAGCGCCCATGCTTGTGAGAGCCATATTTGATTTAATATTTCGGAATATTAAAAACCTAATCAATTCTTCGACTTTGTGACATCATGATATGTGTAAGCATGCTCAGCTGCGGGTTTAATATGTATTGGCGTTGGACAGAGAATACAGAGGGTCTGCAATTATCTAAGAACTGGTAAGGGAAATCAGGAAGGCTCGTGATCATGAGTCATGGTACAATAGGAGTCCTAATAAACTGCACATTGGAGGGTTGCAACTTCTCGATGTTGAAGATGATGACTTGGTACGCATTATGGGGAGTTTGCGCTTACCAAAACTGATATGGCTTCGCTGGAGGAATTGTTCATCCTAGTTTCTGCCTGCCTCTGTCCCAAAGGAGAACTCAAGGGTTTTAGGAGTGAACAACAACGTTCTGAAAAGATTGTGGAAAGGCAAATCTCAGGCACCTTTGCAGTTGTGAGAGCTAGTTATAACTTCTACACCTTTAAAGTTACCAAAGTCCACAGGGCAGCTAAAGCATCTCGAACTGATTATCATCAAATGCCCATCGGAACCTCCCAAATTTCTTCGGAGATTTAATCAGGATTAAATATTTCCATTTAAGTCGTTGCAGAAAAACACTTGGAAATGGCAGCACTTCGATTTTGAATTGATTACATCCGTCGATTTCTATCGATACGATCCTTGGGAACTTCCATCTTTGGCTTCCATTGGAGAGAAAGAATGGTTCTTTTATGTGCAACGGGATATAAAGTATAGGAAAGGAGATCGACCTAACGAAGTTACAACTTCTGGGTATTGGAAAGCTACAGGCGCCGACCGGATGATTGGCAATGGAGTCTCTCGTTGCATCGGCTTGAAGAAAACGCTCGTATTTTACAAAGGAAAGGTGCCCAAAGGGAAAAGGACGAGCTGGATCATCAACGAATATAGGCTGCCACAACTGGAAAACCAAAGAATTCAAAAGAACGATCTCTCCCTTTGCCGTGTGTACAAGAAGCCAGGAGGATCCGAGGTGGGACACCCGCAAGAAAAGGAACGTCATAACAGAACCGAAAATCATATAATGCAGGAGTGGGCTACTATGCATCGGTGTCAGACCTGCATAGCATGCAGCAACCCAAGAACAACGGCCGAGTCTTGTAATTTCGAGAGAAAAATCGGTGAAGTTTTCCAACGCTTCAAAAGTAAAAATCACGAGATCTTTATTTTGATCACCCAGAGGAGCCTTGGCTTCCAATGATTATCATTCTCATGCCATACCCTACGTCAGTAACGGTTCGAGTAGCCTGCCGAGTATCTGGCAATCGCACAGAAGGCCAACCGTTTCATTTTCTTTTTTAGGTAACATATCGCCAGAAAAGAGGAGTTAAATAATCGTTAGATGTAACAGAAAAAAGGGGGCGCGCATGAGCGCAACACTGGGGGGAAGACCTCTGTCAAGAGGGTTTCATTGTAATCTGAGTTATTTTGTAAGCCATTAATGGAGTAATAAAGACGATTTTTCCTTGTGACTGTGAGATTCATCACGGTTGATTTCTTTCAGCATGTTTTCTTCTCCTTCGGCTGTGTTAAATCTGTTTGGAATTTATTTGATATGCTCCTTACTCACAGTTGATGTGTTGTCATTTCTTTATGTCTTCCTTAATCCATCACGATTGCAGTACATTTTGTTTTCTTCTAACCGATGTGCTTCGTTATACTTTAGTACGACCACTACTATAACGAAAGGATTTGGGTTTTATGTAATTGTTTATTGCCTTTCCTCTGCACCAGCTATCAGTTGTGTAAGACCAATCTGCATTTTCAGAATTCTGCATGTATCCTTTGCTACGTCGGCCTTTCCTTTTTCTTTCCGCTACCGCATCATGATTTATCAAAGCGTTGAAAGATAGACTTACTTTGCCTCACTTTCCGCAAGTTATTTGATCTCTGTTGTTGTCTCTTTTTCTCGGTTTTCATTTGACTCCATGCCCAATGGACCATTTCCCTGGTTTAACCCCCAACTCCAAAAATCCAAGACCATCATTTACCCATAAATCTGCCCACCTTTTCCAAGCTTATTCAAAATCATTTTGTGACATTTTTCGAGAGATCCCTCTCGGGTTGGAAGAGGGCAGCTTTTAATCCAAAGTGGTTCGAGGTTGCCTCGGGATTGATTTGCTGCAACCCATTTCAATTCTGAGTGTCAACAGGTTCCATGGGTGTAAAGTTTTTGGCGAAGGAGACTGAGATGCTGGAGAAGGCCAAGGGCGTTGGGCTTCCCAACTTCTTATCCCGTCCAGTATTTTTGAGCCTGTTGCAGATGTTGGTGGACCAGATCACTGAGAGGAGCTTGGATGACCAGATACAAATTGTACAAGTCTGCAACAATTCTGGAACAATTTCCCGAGTATTTAAATGCGGGAAATGGCAAACCGGAGGAGCCATGCTTGCCCTTTCAAATTTTCCAAGACCCCTTTCTCATGCCAGACTGTTCCACCACCTGAGGAGCCATGCTTGCCTTTTGCAATTTTCCAAGACCCCTTTCTTGGTCTAGTCTTTGCCACCACCTCTATGTTTCGTGTTCGAATCTTCAGGCCGTCCTTCAATCATGTCTCAGAAGCTCAAAAAACGCAGCCGAGAGCCGGAAGTCGGAAGCTCTGTCGGTCATATTGTTGTTTTAAATATCAATTTTGCACTGGAAAACACCAAAGTTGTATTAAAGGACTTGCTTGGTAGGTTGTGTAGTGTTAAGTTACTATATGAATGGGTTTGTCCATCTCTTTCATCTTTGAATATGGATGGATTGATTTTAATTCTATTATTTTAAGTTTTAGTTAATAAATATATTATCTATTTTATTTTGAGGTAATATTTTATTTTACATGGAAGTTTTGCTTTTAAATTTTGGTTAATAAAATTTATTTATTAGAAAAATGTTCAAATTAAAGGATAATTTCATTTATTCATTTAGTTTGAAGTAATATTTTATTTTATTTTGTATAAAATCTTTTCAATCAGTTATTTTAGTATATTAAGAATATTTTTCTCTGAGTCATTAGAATCATAAATTCTTAACTACCATTCATACTATACATATTAATAATGCAATATCTAATACTTCACATTTCCTTCTAATGTAGTCATCTATCAAGGATGCAAATTAGCTTCTGGAAGTTAAAACATAATGTATCTATGATTTCTTTTAAACAATTTTAGTGTTTAGACATTAATCACCTTTTTTCCAACCGAAAATTACTCATTATATTATAAATATAATTGTGTACACATGCAAAGTTCTTATCCAAAATGACAAAAATTAACATTGTCCATACTAGCACACATCCAACTTTAGCTCAAGAATGACATCCAGTTTTAGCTCAAGTTCCTACATAAACTCTCCACTAGATCATCCAAAAATAAAATGAGAAGATTATTTTCATCCTCTACATCTAAGATCTAAACTGGTGCATCCCAAAAAGGAGCTACACAAAAATTCAAAGATGTACAATTATAAGTTTAAGAACAATGTAGGTCCTTCATTTCCTTCTTCCCATTGATTATAGGATATTTTTCCTTCTTGCATATTGAGTGCCTTCTTTATAATTTGCCTGCCTCCTTATTGTATTCTTGATAAATATGGGAAAAGTTGAGAGAATTGAAGGTTTTGCTGAGATCTCTAATTCTGATCTTCCAACAGTCTAAAGAAATTACATGTAATCTTCCTGTGCAATTACACTAGTCAATAATTATTTTAGAGTCTCCAAATTCATGAATATAAAAAATATGCAATCTAGATGCCAAGATAAGAGTTTCCCAGACTCCTAATAATTATGCCCTTGTATTGGTACCTGGGCCACAATTGAATGTCCATTTATAAGCAATTTTTTCACTGATCTTAATCACCCCCCTGCTCCACTTTGGAGTCCATTACAGATTGTTGCTCCATCAAACCAACACATTGTAGACCAATACTGGAATAATTCCTTATTGGTACGAAAAATAGGCAATTTCTGAGGTATCAAAAGTCTATCAAAACCTCCAAGAGACTTATAAACTACTGAACAGATGGATGGGCTCCCATTTTCAAATATTACCCTGTTGCGCTCCACCAAAACATGCCAACTAACAATAGAGGGAAAAGTAGAGTACTTTGGTACCTGTTTTATCCAATTATCATAACAAGCATTTAAAGTATTTCCTTCCCAAACATTTCTTAGATTTAGTCCTCTTAAAATCATGTGCCATACTTCTTGAGTAAAAAATTATTGACCAGTAGATGATTAACAAACTTTGGACCCTTTGAACAAAGGAGACACTTACTATGCCCTTCCCATCCCTTATATAGTAAATTATCCCAAGTAAGTATCTTGTTTTCCAACGATAGCCAGATGAAAATTTTGATTTTTAGTGCTAAGTTCCAAGTCCACAAATTTTTCCTCCAACCACCAATAGGTTGCTGCCATATTTTTGAAGTTATGGCACAATAGACATTTTTGACAGTTAGAACACTTGACTTGTCTCCTCCGATCCATTTTATCTCATCATCTTTGTCCTGTAGATGAATCCCCGAGCCTATTAAAGCCCTGCAATACAAATCCCATTATTTTGCCAAATCCTCAGTAAGAGCAAGTTATCCACTATCTTTCCAAACTAAGTGGATAGTACATGGTCGAGAAAATCCTCTAGCCTGATATAGTAATGAGATATTTTTCTACTTTAAGGAAGTTAAGAGATAATGAGAAAGTAGAGAGGATTTCCCCAACCCTGGAATCAGATCTTTACTTATTAAAAACGATTGACCTATTCCTGGATTCCAACTCAACCAAATGCGTTATGAGAGGTAAAGCCTTTAATAATTTTTTCTAGGTCCGAGAAGAAGATGTCTCTCTATAAGAGGTCGTTCTAAGCCAAGTAGAAACCAAACAATATGGAAGATATTTTTATTTTATAACCCTATGCCAGATACCATCCTTTATCAACACTCACCACAAAGAGTTTGTCGTCGGTGCTCTATTAAAAAGAAAAATGTTCCTTAAACCCCAACCACCAAAAATATTTGGCTTCGCGATAATCTCCCATCTACAAAGATGAAAATGTTTTTTTCACTACAACCCGACCAAAGAAAAGAAAAAAATAATTGTTTGATCCTGTTAAGAATTGAAACTGGTATTGCTGGCAATTCCATCCAATATACAGGTTGACTTTCAAGAACAACTTTAATAAGGACGAATTGCCCACCTATAGAAATCCACCTATTACACCAATGACCAATCCTTTTTTCAAATTTTACAATTAGCCACCTCCAATCTTTTGCCTTGTATTTTTCAGACTTCAGAAAGTAGCCAAGATATCTAAAACCTATACTGAGATCCACATAGTTGTATGGGAATAATTCCTTTAAATTCTCTAAAATCTCCCCTTGACAAGTTAATCGCCATGCTCGTCGCTCTGCGAAAGATTTTTAAAATGTTGACAATATCCTTCCATTCCTGTAATGAATCTCTAGTCATGATTAGAACATCAACCACAAAAAAAAGATGGAGAATATTTACTAATCTAGAGACCTTCACACCTATCAGTTTCCCTTCAACCTGACCTCTCTTTAGAAGTAAACTAAGACCTTCCATCACTAAAATAAATAACAGGGAAGATAATGGGAAACCTTGTCTCAATCCTCTTCCACTCTGGAAAAATTTAAGTAGTCTCCCCATTTATCAGTATTGCATATGACACACCGATCACACAACTCGTTATCTAATTGGTAATCAAAAGTCCAAAACCAGTTTGTATTAGGATCATTCTTAAAAAGTCCCAATTGATACAGTCATATGCCTTCTTTAAGTCAAGCTTCAAAAACAATGCCTTTAATTTTTTCATCTTAATGTTGTGTAAACATTCCTGAGTCGTGCCAATGGCATCCAATATCTGTCTCCCCTTCAATTGCTCTCTCGACAGGGTACGAGAAAGAATAGATTTTATCCTATTCGCTATGATATTTACTATAAGTTTATAACACAAATTACACAGAGCTATAGGTCTATAATCGCCAAATGAAGAAGGCTTGTTGACTTTTGGGATTAGAGCTAGAAAAGTCAAGTTTAAATCTCTTACCACCTCACCTCTTCTCCTGGAATCCTAAACCACTTCGAGCAAATCATCCCCTACCAAATCAAAGAACTGAATAAAGAACTCGATCGTCCATCCATCAGGTCCGAGACTTTTGTCCTTTGCAAAAACTTTGAGAACTTCCCATAATTCTCCTTGGTGCGTGGTCTTTCAAGAAGTAATGTATCCTCCTCATTGACTAAACGTGGGTAAAGTATGGCTGAGTAGACCTGATCAGAAATGGAATGACCCAGATCCTCAAAAAAACCTTTGTAATGTCTGTTGGCCTCTTTTTTAAGAGCCTCTTGTCCTGAATGGACCTGACCGTTCTCATCATGAACTTCCAAAATATGTTTTCTATTCCTTCTAAAATTGGCAAATTGATGAAAACATTTAGTATTTTGATCTCCACTTTTAATCCAAATCGCTTTGCTTCGCGGTCTCCAAAGTTCCTCTTCTGCCATAAGAAGATTATTTCTCTCTTTTCTAAAGACTTTATATGGAAATCAACATCTAGTCTCCTCGAACCCCTAGAACACTCCTGATAATATCCCTGGAGGTCCTCCTCCATTTTTTCGAGCTTCAAATGTTTTTGTAATCTTTGTATTTTTGCCCAATTCTTTACTCGTTGTTTCAACAATTTCAATTTCCAAACCAGTCTCCTTTGAACCCTAGACTCTTGTAAAAAAAAGTTGATCCTTCCAGACTTCATGAAATATACAAGATAATTCTTCTTCTCTTAGCCACATCGGATTTAATTTGAAAGGATAGGATGTAGAGTGAAAGTTGTGTTCTAGATGAAAAAGTACAGGATCATGATCCGATAGATACGGATAGGCAACCCAAGACCTGTATCTTCCAACATTTTTCAAGAAATATGTAGATGAATAAACCCTAACCAATCTCTTAGAGATACCTTCAGCTCCAGATCTTACATTCCACCAAGTAGGAACTAATTCCTCAAGTATTATATCAACAAGACTATTATCCTGAAAAATCTCTTTAAAATACCCTGCCAACTGATCTAGATGAGTTGTATCACCCCAAACCTCACCAGCACTAACTATGAAATTAAAATCCCCTGCTACTAACAGATTCTTATGGGCTAACATTCCCCTATCAACCACCTTGTCCCAAAAATATTTTATGTTTCTACAAGGTCCATATACATTTAAAAGTGAAGTCGGCCTCTTATTCTCTAAACTTGTACCTGTCAGGAAAATACCACCACAACTTAAGTAAGAAGAAAGATCAAATTTAGAGGGATCCCAGGTCACCAAAAGACCCCCAAACTTGCCAACTGAGCTAACAGAACATGATAACCAAGAAGATCGTAAATAATTCATGAAAGATCTAGCCTTCTTTTCATCCACCAAAGTTTCTTGCAGGAAAATAATATCAGGTTTAGTCCTATTTAGAAGTCTACGCATAGAGGCAGATTTTAGGGGGGGGCCTACCCCTCTAATGTTTAAGGAGAGAAATATCATGATGTTTCCTTGGCTAGGGATTTCATGCCTATAAGTGCCCCATTATCAAAGATATTGGAAAAAATTAAATTCAGAGTAGTGGGTATAGTAACTGCTTTTTTGTGTGCACTCATGGTTTTAATAGGGGAAATCTCATATCCTAAGCCCCTCGACCAGGCATAGTCCTTTCCAGTACCCTCCCCAATCCGTTCAAGCAAACCATTATCTCCACTTGTCCCAACTCTACTAACTATGGACCTCCCCTGGTAGGTAGGAATAGGAGTAGGAGATAGGGTATCTCTGTAAGAAGGGACCAGTGACTCCATAACAACACATATGGAGTTTTCACCTAGCTTGGGCTCCCTAAATATTGGTAAAATATAACTGTCCTCCACAGGCTCACTTGAAATACCCTTTTCTCTCTGAAGTTCCGCATTCATATCAGAAGTAGTACTGAATAGTAAAAAACTATCCCCCACATGCTCACTTGAAATACACTTTTCTCCCCGAAAATCTGCATTCACAACATAAGTAGTCCCAAATAGTAAAAAACTATCCCCCACAGGCTCTACCAAAGGTTCCACAAACATAGAAGATGTAATGGGTTGTTCCCCCCCCCCGACCCAGAGTATGTAAGTTACCCGCCAAAGTAATAAATCCCTCCCGATCTAATATATTACCATTTGAGAAAACCTGCGTATTTCCCTCTTCCAATGTAATGGAAGAATCTAGGGAATCACGTTCCCAAACTGACAATGAGTAGTAAAGAGAAGGGAAGATGATTTTTAACTTACCCATGACAGAATATTCAGGCACATTTGGTCGAATTTCTTCCGTTGTTGAGTTGTAAAGGGCACTAAGCTCATTTTCTGAGGCAAATAAACCGACATTGTTCCAGAGTGCCTCATCAACCACACCTATAAGTGTGTTGACCTCAACTTCCATCCGGAAGCTTCTCTAGCCTAATAGTTCTCTCCCACCTTTTTTCTACTGCCCCCTTCACTCACTACCTCAAAAACGCACAACTTGTGAGGTAATGAATAACAGTAAAGACCTCCTATCTCATGATTAAACCTATCTAATCTCTGACAAACAGGACCTGCAGTAACTAACTCCTAAGAAGCTCTAAATAAAACAACGACCTCCACTAAAATGGTTGTGCAAGTACCTAAATTACACCCCGTCGTCTTATCAAATCATTTGCTTAAGATAGTAGAATTTGTTTAGACATTAATCACTTGATTTAGTGTCCATTCTAAATATCCATTTATATTGACTTATATTTCAATTATAACTGTATTTATATATAATGAACATGAGAAAGACACTATTTAGCAAGAAGTTGATTTATGTTTCAATTATAATTTCCAATTAAGGTTAGATTTTATTTGAAAGCACATGACCCCAATGTTGTAGCCTAAAAAATGAGTACATGATATTGATTTTCTTTTTGTCCTATACGAAAGTTGACCACTTCCGTATATGTGCATATACAAAAGTGGTCAACTTACGTATATGTGCATATATGACACATATACGAAAGTTGACCACTTTTGTATATGCGCATATACATAAGTCGACCATTTCCATATATGCGCATATACAGAAGTGGTCGGCTTCCGTATATGCACATATACATAAATGGTTGGCTTATGTATATGCGCATATACAGAAATGGTTGGCTTCCGTATATGCACATATAGGGAAGCGGTCAAGCTGTCGGCTTCCATATATGTGCATATGTGGAATTTGATCGCTTTTGTATAGGTTCATATACGAAAATGATCGACTTCCATATATGCGCATATATGGACGCTGACCATTTCCGTATATGTGCATATAGGGAAGCCGACCATTTCCGTATATGCGCATATATGGAAGCGGTCAGCTTCCGTATATGCGCATATATGAAAATTGACCACTTTCGTATATGCGTATATATAGAAGCCGACCATTTCCGTATATGCGCATATACGAAAGCGATCACCTTCTGTATATGCGCATATATGGAAATGGTCGATTTCTGTATATGTGCATATACAGAAGTTGTCAGCTTTCGTATATGCGCATATACAGAAATGGTCATCTTCCGTATATGCGCATATACGGAAGCCATGGTCAACTTCCATATATGTGCATATACAAAAATGGTTGGCTTCCGTATATGCGCATATACTGAAGATGGCCATTTCCGTATATGGCCATCTTCCATATATGCACATATACGGAAGCTGTCGGTTTCTGTATATGTGCATATATAGAAATGGTCGACTTCCGTATATAAGCATATACAAAAGTGGTCAACTTTTGTATATGTGTCGTATATGCACATATATGGAAGATGACCACTTCCGTATATGCGCATATATGGAAATCGTCGGCTTCCGTATATGCGCATATATGAAAATGGTCGACATCTGTATATGCGCATATGTGGAAGCGGTCGACTTCCGTATATGCACATATACGGAAATGGTCGACATCCGTATATGCGGAAGCGGTCGGCTTCCGTATATGCGCATATACGAAAATGGTCGACTTTCGTATATGTGCATATACGGAAATGGTTGGCTTCTGTATATGCGCATATACGGAAGCTGACCACTTTCATACATGCGCATATACGAAAGCTGACCATTTCCGTATATGCGCATATACGGAAGTCGACCATTTTCGTATATGCGCATATACGGAAGCCGACCATTTTCGTATATGCGCATATACGAAAGTGGTAAACTTTCATCTATGCGCATATACGGAAGCTGACCACTTATGTATATGAACATATACAGAAGCTGACCACTTCTTTATATGCACATATATGAAAATGATCGGCTTCCGTATACACACATATATGGAAGTTGACCACTTCTGTATATGTGCATATACAGAAGCTTACCACTTTTGTATATGCACATAAACAAAAGTGGTAAACTTTTATGTATGCGCATATACGGAAGTGGTCAGCTTTCATATATGCACATATATAGAATTTGACCACTTTCATATATGCGCATATACGAAATCTGACTACTTTTGTATATGCGCATATACAAAAAATGGTTGACTTTTGTATATGTGCATATATGGAAGCTGACCACATTCATATATGCACATATACGCAAGTGGTCGGCTTCTATATATGTGCATATAGGGAAGTGGTCAACTTTCATAAATGTGCATATATGAAAGTTTGGCACTTTCGTATATAAACATATACGGAATTGATCAACTTTTGTATATGCACATATATGGAAGTGATCAGTTTTCGTATATGTGCATATACAAAAGTTGGCCACTTTTGTATATTCTCATATGTGGAAGCTGGCCACTTCCGTATATGTTCATATACAAAAGTGGTCGGCTTCTGTATATGCACATATATGAAATCCATATACAAAAGTGGTCGACTTCCTTATATGAGCATATACAGAAGCCCGCCACTTCCATATATGCGTGTATGCGAAATTCGTCGACTTTGGTATATGCGCATATATGGAAGTGGGCCACTTCCTTATATGTGTTGTAATATCACAAGTTGTAGTTTGGGAAAAGCCCGACCCAACCACAGAACATGTGCTACAACTATGGAAATCCTGCACCCAATGTCACCTCGATGTAGGTCTCGCACTTCAAGGGTGACTAGGTCACTCTAGGGAGGTGATTGTCAATGATAAGATCTCAACAACGACGTAGAATAAAGGATCGAAGACAACAATGGTTGAGAGATCGCCAATGAGAGTCGTAGGAGCATCATCGACGACAAGCATTAGTAATTGTACCAACGATAGTGGGCCATCCCTTAAGTGGACACATAAACCAAATCAACGGTGTGGATTAAGTCGAAGGTTGAGGACGAATGATAGATCCACGAAGGAGGTACAACAAAAAAGAAAAGGAGTCAACGGTCAGATCGAGCGAGCTTAGTTAGATCGACAGTCAGGAACCATTGATTTTCGGGGAAGAATAATCGTCGGATCATGAAAGGTACAGTGTTGGTAAGTGTTCCCCAATAGATAAAGTCCAACGACAATGTTGTTAGCTCGATGACATGGGCTCTAATCACAGCCTGTGGTCACATGGAGGGTGAGAGATAAATTCATCAAGACTCGAAGTATCATTGGGTCGGGATCTATGAAGGTCACAAACTATTCCTTGATAAAATATTGTCGACTCTCGCCGATCACTAATTTTGGAGCCTCCATTCACCATCGTTAACCCCCCAAGAGACGTGAAGTATAGTGAGTTGATCAAGGAGACAGTAAGGTGATGGTTAAAGTTGTATCTACCTTATTAACTCCCTACTTGCCCATTTTTGAATTTGGAAAAACATCCCTTGATTGCTCACCTGTTAATTAAATGATGAAGATATTGTTCACAGGATAATGCTTGATAGCACTGGTTGACATTGTAAACTCCCATGTATTTTTCATAGCAAGCACTCAATTTAATTACCATCGAATATTTTTTCAAAACAGGCTTAAGCTTTCAAAAAATTTCATAGCAAGCACTCAATTTAATTACCATCGAATCTTTTTATCAAAATAGGCTTAAGCTTTAAAAACATCAACAATCTGATTTTGAAGAGTGGTTTCTCACTTCTCTGTTTAGGTTTTATTTCTCTAGTTTCTTTCATTATGTGCAAGATGAAGGGTTCTCTCTGTAAGAACTTTTATAGACTTAGTGTTATTTACCATTTTCATATTATATTTTAATTATTTTTAAATAAAAAATAATTTTAATATTAGTCCAGAATTAGCCATACAATGTTACTTCTTTTATTATAAATATAAATTTGTCATGTTGGAGTGTCTCAGAAGTGAATTGTCATCGAGAGGGTTTGATGGTTTCACATACAGATGGTTTACATAATAAAGTTTCCCATAATTTATTTTCTTTTAAATACAAGAACAACTCCTTGTGTTTTGAAATCCAATGAGTATAGATATCATGATTGTTTTCTAAATGTCAAATCTTGTAATAGATATTATAATTCTTTTTTAAAAGTTAAATTATATAATGATGTTTTTATAAGTGATGTTTTTTTTTTGTGTGATTGGAAAAATTTTATTTGCAAAAGTAATTTGAAGAGTCTCATGAATTTAAAATAAGTAAAATTATAAATAATTAAAATATGATGATTGAAAATTAATAAATAGTTGAGATATATTTACCAACTTAGGATCTTGGATCAAGGAGTTAGTTAAGGGGTCTGCGATTATGGAGCATTTTTTCCGCACGTGGCTGCAGTTTTACCATTTTCTTCCTCTAGCATGCGGTTAATCTTTTACCCCTCCCCTTTACTGCTCCCGTCCTGACCTTCTCCCTCTCCCCTTTCCTGGTGGCCTCTCCCGACACCTACTCGACCATGGAGTATTTCTCGGTGACCGCACGGAATTCTGATGCTTTGAAGACAACTATGGTGGATGTCGTGGCAGTAGAGTTTGAGGCAAGTGGAGGACCCCTCGAACAGCTGGAGGACACAGGGAACTCTACTCTTTTCCTTTCCATCCCTCCTCAGTCTGAACTGGTTTCCCCGCCTTTTCCCTCTCTACTCGATGGATTATTGTTTGGAGATTTTACAGAACCTTGGTTGTCGGGGCCTTCGACTTCTACAACAGTCGTTTTACCTCCGCTCAGTGCTCTACAAGCTTCTGACTTAGATTGGGTTAACTCTATTACAGGAGGACTCATCCACCCTCCCCTAGAGTTTTCCCTAAACCACTCTCTCTCTAGCATCGACACAGAACCCTCAGTCTTTTCTGAGTTAGGACCTTATGCAGCCCCCTCTTTCCATTTAAATAAGGGTTTCATTTCTGCTCGGCTTGAACCAGATGAGTACAGTGGATACGAGCAGACTTTATCCACTAGGGAACCCTTAAAGAAACACCCAACTACCCGAAAAGGAGCTACTCGAGCCAGAGTTTTAGGGTCCAGGCTAAAGAGGAAAATCTTAAAAAACAAAGGAAAGGTTGGAAATCTGGTGCTCAGACACGATGTGGAGATCAATCAAGTCACCCATATGACAAACCAAACGATTTTTGGGTGAGTGAATGGCAGAATTTTTTCGGTGAAAACAATTCGAGAATGGATTCTTTTTGTTTGGAAGGATGAGCTAGGATATATACCACAGCTGGTGGAATTAAATAGAAACTGGTATGCTTTCACTTTATAGAATAGTGAGCATTCCAAATGGGTGCTAAGCAAATCATAGAGCATCAACAACTCCCTGCTTCTTCTCAAACCTTGGAGTTCCGCTATTTGACGCAAGCACAGAACATCTTGACAAAATTTCAGTTTGGGTAAGACTACCAACACTACCTTTCCATCTCTGGTCTTTTGATTACTTCAAAAAAAATGGGAATTTCTTAGGAGACTTATTGGATGCGGACATGACTTTTGAAGAAACAAAACAAAGGAAAGTAGCAAGAATTCTAGTAAATTTGAATGTCAGGGAAGGCCTTGGTGAAGAGATGGATCTCAGTTGGGGAGGATACACTTATGTTCAAAAATTGGACTATGAGAACATTCCTTTCAAGTGTCGAAGGTGTCATCAGTATGGACACCTTATCAAGAATTGTACGCTCCCTTTAAGGACTAGAGGAACAGTGTATGGAAGGTACAAAGATTCTCAAAATTTTTTTGGCTCAGCGGATTCCGTTCTCTTCACACAAAGGGAGCAGGGATGTCAAACTGATAACCTTACAGAAGAAATGTTTGTAGATTGTGTCCAACGTTGCTCAGAGATGGATACTATGTGATCGACTCAACAAACTCCAATGTTGGCAGATTCCACTTCCTTCCCGATCACGGGTACCTCCTCTAACCCTGCCCCTTCTATTATTGTTTTAATAAATAAATTGTCTATAAAAGGTCCTGAGTGGTTTCTCTATCCTTCCCTTCCCCCTCTCCCTCCCTTGGTTATTTTCATCCCCTTCCTTTTGCCTCCCTCCTCGCTCCCTCCCTACCCCACCCCTTCTCCAGCCTCCTCTTCTTCCCTCCTACCCTTGGAACCCCCCGCTTTGCCCTCTACCCCAGCCTCGGAGGATTCCACTACATCCTCGACTAATACCTCCTCAAGGAATTATTTCTTAAGATCCTTGAACAGAGAACACTCAAGAGGATTATCCTTGGACCTGATTCCATCAAAGAAAAGTGGGAGAGGAAGGAAATCCCTCATTTCAAAGGCTCAGAAGAAAGCCAAGATTTATCTTTTAGCAGGTAAACATGTCTCTATTGAAAGGGCGCTTAGAGCAAGGTGAACCCTAGGAAAGGGGCCTTGATGAAGTGATGCTCCTTTAATTGTAGGGGATTGGCTAGCCCCCTAAAAAGACCAACCCTAAAAAGGATGATCCTCACAGAACATCCATATTTCCTTCTCCTTCAAGAAACTTTGGGGGAAGGGGTGGAAGTTTACAACAAACTCTTTGCGCTACTTCCAAATTGGAGTTTTATTACATTGGATTCTATTAGGAGATCAGGAGGACCTGCTATTGGATGGAACTCCCATGCTATAAAAGTCATCAACTCTTGGGGTTTTGACTCTGGACTTGGTATCACAATTACCTTGAGAGAACTTGAAGAACCCCTCCACATTGTAAACATCTATGGTCCTTGTCATAGCAGAGGCACATACTAGGACACTTTCTTCTCCAAATATTTCTTAACAAAAAAACTCTTAATCCTGGGAGGAGACTTAAACTTCTCTTTGGGTTTTAAAGAAGTTTGGGGAAATCATGTGAGATTGGATCCCCTCTCTAGCTACTTCACACAAAAACTGGAGGAACATAATTTTCTGGATATTGAGTCGGTCAAATTCAAACCTACTTGGAGAAATAATAGAGTGGGCAAAGACAACATAGCCAAAAGATTGGCTTGTTTTCTGATAAAGGATACACTACTTGAAAAATCCTTTCAATTGAAACAATGGATAGGACATGGGGGAATCTCATATCATTATCTGATCTTCCTTGAATTAAGAACTGGGATGAATGAGCCACCCAGTCCTTTCAAATTCAACAGAACTTGGCTCAATGATGACACTTTCTTAAAGTTGGTTAAAGAGAATTGGCGGGTATATAACGCAGAGAGCAATGGGGCAACAGGCTTACACTTTGTTAAAAATATTCACATAATCAAAGAGAAAACAAAGAACCAGGCTCATAAGAAACTTCCAAAGGAGGATTTGGAACTAAAAGAGTTGGAATAACAGTTAAAACTTATCTCAGAAGAAGAAGGTGGAGGATTTGACTTGACAAAATCCAAATTAAATTTGCTTAAATTGGAAGAAAGGAGAAACAGACTCTTAAAGGAAAAAGAAGAAACTTGGAGATTAAAAAGCAGAGCCACATGGCTGAAGAGTGGAGATGAGAACACAAAGTTCTTCCAAGCTTATGCAAAGGGCAGGAAATGATCAAACTCAATCTGGTAGCTAAAAGATCATGACAGAAAAAAGGAGCATACTTTTGAAGGAATGGCAAGAATTGGAAAAAACTTCTTCCAGGACCTCTACAAAGCAGAAAACAAGGCCACTATTGAAGAAGTGATTCGAGTGGTACAGTATTTTCCTCGATTTACAAGTGAGGAAGACAACATAATGTTTATGGAAAAGGTAACCTTGGAAGAACTTAAGATTGTAATGAACAGTTTTCAAAAGGACAAAAGCCCAGGACCAGTTTTCAAAAGGAAAAAAGCTTAGTTGAAGAGATAAGGCTTTTTGGACAAATGCCACTTAGTTTAAATTCAACCTTCATTACCCTTATTCCAAAAAAGGATAATCTGGACACCCTGGATGATTTCAGACCAATCTCCCTGTGCATCTGTATCTACAAGATCATTTCCAAAGTCTTAGCAAGAAGACTTAAGAGAGTAATTTCTGAGAAAATATCTTTTGAACAGTTTGGGTTCCTGGAAGGCAGACAGATTCATGAAGCAATAGGAGTGGCATAGAAAGCCTTACATAGCATAAAGACCAGGAAGTTAAAGAGTGTGGTACTAAAAATTGATCTATCTAAAGCCTATGACAGGGTAAGTTGGCTCTATATCTGACTACTTTTAACGCATTTAGGCTTCACAGTTCCTTTTATTAGATGGATTATGTGTTGTATTACAACCGTGTCTTTCTCAGTACTCATAAATGGTTCAGCTGCGACCTTTTTTAGACCTGAAAGGGGCTTAAGACAAGGTTGTCCACTTTCTCCACTCCTTTTCTTTCTCGTGGCTGAAGGTCTTAGAAGAGCTATAGCAGCAGAAAAATGGTCTGGGTTCCTCCCAGGAATCAATATCTCAAATAATATACATATTACACACCTATTCTTTGTAGACGACATCCTTGTCTTCACCACAGGAACAAGAGGGGAGGCAGAGACTCTCAATAACACTATGATGTTTTTCTCCAAAGCCACAGGGATGATTATAAATGAAGGAAAGTCTACCCTTACCACCCTTGGCCTCTCAGAAATGGAAAAAAGTTGTTATCGAATTTTCTTCCATTTTGAAGAGAAAACTATCGATGAAGGTCTAAAGTACCTGGGGTTCAATTTGAAACCAAATGATTACATGAAGGAGGATTGGACATTGCTTCTCAAAAAATTAGAGAAAAGGTTAAGTTCTTGGAGTCATAAATGGATTTCTAGGGCTGGCAAATTGGTTCTAGTAAAATCAGTACTGGAAGCCATCCCAATTTTTTGGATGTCTCTCTCTTGGATCCCAAAAGGAACTTTGGAGGCAGCTAGAAAACTCTCTTTCAGATTTTTGTGGAGTGGAAGGAAAGATACAAATGTGACCCCTTGGGTAATATGGAAAAGGATTGCAGTCCCAAAGGCTTTAGGAGGATGGGGCTTAACAAATATACATGTTTTCTCCAAAGCCTTAGTTGCTAAAGGGGGATGGAGAATACTCTCTACAAAAAGCCTCCAGACAAAGGTTGTCACAAAAAAGTACATTGAACCAGACTCAATGGAATCTTGGATCAGACGAGCTCAGAAAACTCTCAAAGGAGCTTCGACGATTTGGAAGGCAGTCATAAAGTCTTTCTCTGTTATAGGGGATGGCCTTGCTTGGAAGGTAGGAAATGGACTTCGGGTAAGGTTAGGGGCAGATCCCTAGATGGGAAGTGAAGGAAAACACTTACTTTCAGACCATCTATTATCTACCTTAAAACAAAAAGGATTGGGTTCCTTAAACTCACTTGTTGATCAGTCTTCCACTACTCTTTGGGCTCAAGGGTGGAAAGCTGCCACCACTCTTGACTTAAACATTGAGGAATCAACAGAATTGGAGAGTTATCTAACATCCCTAAAAACTTCACAGATCAGGATAAGAGAACAAGAAGATGAATTGGTGTGGGAGATAAATGATTTAGGTATCTACACCCCAAAAGAAGGATATTTACACCTAATACAAGAACCATATCAAGCTGAACCAGTTTGGTGGTGGATAAAGACCTGGAAGATCAACGACCCTGCTAAGACAAAAAAAAATTGGTGGAGCGTTCTATCTAACAAAGCCCCAACCTGGGATATACTCCAGAAAAGAAATTTTGTTGGACCAGGTAGATGCTCACTGTGAAAATCTGAGGGAGATACGACACAACACCTTTTTCTTGAATGCTCATACCTAAAGATGGTTTGGACAGAAGTTTCAAATACTCTGAAGTTCTCTTTCCAGTGGAAAGGCCACACCTTATAACAAGCCTGGAAGAACTGGTGGGAAAACCCATCTTACAAAAGTTACAAAATAATCACTCTGTTAATCACATGGGGAGTTTGGCCAGCTAGAAATGAAGCCATCTTCAATGAGGTGACTATAGATCCTGGAAAAACCTCACTAAACAATCTGGCAATTTTCTCTTCCTTTCCATCAAAAGAAAGAATCAGGAACAGATTGATAAAAGAGGTAATAATTGAAAAATCTTCACCTTGGGGTTTTTTTGACGGAGCATCCCAACATTACACCTGTGGAGAAGGAGGTTTACTATACTTCACAGACACACAATATTACACCTTAACGTCTGGACTGGGAAATGGAACAAATAATTATGTTGAATTAATGAGCCTCAAACTACTCATGGCATTTGCATTAGAAAAAGATTGAAAAAAGTTAACAGTTTTTGGAGACTCGAAAAATGCAATAAACTAGATAAATGGGACTCAAAGATGCAACAATATCAGACTTGCCAATATTTTGAAAGACATAAAAACAATGCAAAGAGTTTTTTATTCTTTTTCCTGTCAACATGTCTACAGGGAAAGAAATGAAGAAGCGGTTAAAGCTTCGAAAAAGGGCACACACATGGAGGTGGGCCACTAGAAGATCATAGAGTTCATAAATGAACAAATACAATAACAACAAAGATCTTTTTTGTAAATGAATGAAACTTTTAATGTTGTCAAGATTTTGGTGAAAAATCTATGAGGATAAAGAAGACAGAACTACATGCTCTGAAGCATTAGAGGTTTTATTGTAATGATTTTGTAAAATCCTACGGGATGAAGAAGACAGAACTACATGATATGAAGTATGCAGGCATACTATAACACAGAAATACACCATTCGATGTATTTACAAAATGTAATTTTGATTATCATAATGAAAATTACGCTTTTTTGTGAGGAAAAAAATTTACCAACTCATATTGAGATTATTTAAATAATTTTTTAAAAGGTTAATTTGTACATGATCTAGAATTATTAAATAAAAATTTTAATAAGTAAAAGTATAAATAAATAAATTATGATGATTACAAATTCATAAATAATTTATGTAGATTTTTCAAATGGAAGAAACAAATAGAATATTTAATAGGAATGAATTGAAATTAGAATTTCACATGTTCAAGAATTTCGTCCAATTCATTTTTGTGTTTCCTATGGTATAAACAGGGCATGAGGCTATTTGAATAGGTAGTGTCCTGTAATTAAGATAAAATTTAAAGTTTAAGAGGCTTTGCTATGCATCTTGTTAAACATTGTCTTGAACATAACTTTGGTCTAATTTTCATTAAATTAGACTGACTTAGTTGAATTAGCTGAATTAACTTCAGAGTCGCTTTAAAAAATGATTATTTTTCTGAAAGTCTACCAAAGACATGCCATTTAACTTGAAGAAATGGGCAGTCTAGATTGCTTTTAGTCTGATTTCTTATATTCAACAACATTTGCTTCACTGAGGTGAACCAGGGTTAAATTGACAAGAGAGTCTAAGTTTTAATTGTTTATATCTGAGATGCAAACTGATATCTCACTTAAAATTTATATAAGCCTCTCAAAACTGATATTCCATTCAACAATTCTCTGGAAAGGAATATGTTGATGTTTTGGTAGCTACCAGAGGTATTTTCCTCCTAGAAAATATTTCTTAGAAGAGAAGAAGATCCTAGAAGTCAAAGGAAGACCATTGAACAATGGAAGAACACCTCATAAGAGAAGTTGGCCCACAGGAAAAGAATAAATCGGAATTAGAGCCTCCAGGAAGAGAAGTCGGCCCATAGAAAAAGATAAAGGCGAAATAGAATTTCCCAGAGAAGAAGTCAACCATTTTCGTATATGTTCTTATACGAAAGTGGTCGGCTTCCATATATGCGCATATACAGAAGTGGTGAGCTTCCATATATGCGCATATACGAAAATGCTCGGCTTCCGTATATGCACATATACAGAAGCTGACCACTTATGTATATGTACATATACGGAAGATGGCCACTTCCGTATATGCGCATATACAGAATCTGACCACTTTCGTATATGCGCATATACGAAAATGATCAGATTTTGTATATGCGCATATACAGAAGCCAACCACATTCATATATGTGTGTATACACAAGTGGTCAAATTCTATATATGCGCATATAGGGAAGTGGTTGACTTTCATATATGCGCATATACGAAAGTTGGTCACTTTCATATATACACATATACATAATTGGTCAACTTTTGTATATGCACATATATGGAAGTGGTCGGTTTTCGTATATGTGCATATACAAAAGTTTACCACTTTTGTATATGCTCATATGTGGAAGCTGGCCACTTCTGTATATGTGCATATATGGAAGTGGTCAATTTTTGTATAGCGCATATACGAAATCCATATATGAAAGTGGTCGAATTATGTATATGTGCATATACAGAAGCCCGTAACTTCCATATATGTGTATATATGGAAGTGGCCGACTTAGGTATATGTACATATACAGAAGCGGTTTGCTTCTGTATATTCGCAATACACATATACGAAAGTGGTCAGCTTCGGTATATGGCCAACTTCAGCATATGGCCAACTTTGGTATATGCGCATATACGAAAGTCAATCACTTATGTATATGCGCATATATGAAAGTGGTTGACTTCCATATATGTGCATATATGGAAGTGTCTCGCTTTTGTATATGCACATATACGAAAGCGGGCCACTTCTGTATATGCGCATATACAGAAGCTGACCACTTCCGTATTTTCACGCTGGCTTCGGTATATGGTCGTATTTCGTCTATGCACATATACAGAGGTTGGCTTTCGTCTATGCACATATACGGAAGCCGGCCACTTCCATATATGCACATATATAGAAGTCGACCACTTGTGTATATGCACATATACAAATGTGACCAACTTTCGTATATGCGCATATACGAAAGCCGACCATTTTCGTATATGTGCATATACGAAAGTGGTCAAATTTTGTATATGTGCATATACGGAAGCCAACCATTTTCTTATATGCACATATACATAATCGGTTAGCTTCCGTATATGCACATATACGGAAGCCGACCACTTCCGTATATGTGCATATACAGAAGCCAACCACTTCCATATGTGCGCATATACGGAAGCCGACCACTTTCGTATATGCACATATACCAAAGCCGACCACTTTTGTCTGTTTCCTTCCAGTCTGAGAGAGAGCTCTGCAATTTTTTCGACTGATAGAAAGTTTACGCTACTGAAGGACACGAAGAGAACGAAATCTGCAGGTTGTTTATCCACCCATTGTAGGCTACCTCTCCCATCATCATGATGATATTTAGGGGAAGAAATTAGCAGCCCAACCAAATATATAGAAGGTATCCTCATCCCATTGATATTACCACTAAGGAGAGATTGAATGTTGTCACTCCCCGGGTCTCGAAACATATTTATGAGAATCTCTTGTGCTTGGAACAAATGGTAGGAAAGGTGGAGGAAGAGATGATAAAATAGACCAAACTTTTCCTGCATAGGATCCAGGAAATCCCGGACAGGTATGGACTTCCGACCATCCAAATTATTCAAACTTTTCGTCATCTCTATGTCCTATTCTACCCTACCCTACTCTAACCTACACTAGCTTAGCCCACTTTAGTCGAATTTAGCCTAGCCTACTCTAGACGACTCTAGCCTAGTATTTTCTTACTCTAATAGAGCCTACTCTAGTCTACCCTAGCCTAACCTACTCTATCCTACTCTATCCTAGCCTATCCTATCCTACTCTAGCCTATCCTATCCTACCTTATCATACTCTTGAATATCCTAGCCTAGCCTAGCTTACTCTAGCCTAGCCTACTCTATTCTATTATATGCTAGTCTAGCCTAGTTTAGCCTACTCTAGCCTACCCTAGCTTAGCCTTCTCTAGCCCAACCTAGACTATCCTACTCTAGCCTAGACTAGCCTAGCATACTCTAGATCCTTAGTGTTATGCCTAGGACAACAAGGAACAAAGGATCTCCAAAATTATGAAACATTATGTCTCTTTTCCCACCAATAAGGGGAAATCACAAGGTGATATAGCTAGGTAGAGACCTTGTTATATTATTATTACTCAACACCAATGTCCTCAAAGATGTAATATTATCTAGTTTAGGTGATATAGTTCTATTCAAATGCAACCCTGTAGGATTCAAAACAACAATGTCAACATTGCTATCACATGTAACATACCACCACTCAACGCGGGGATTGTTTCCTTTATAGTTAGAGGCCAAAACATAAGGGATACCCAACACCCTGAGCAAATGAAATCACTACATCCACCTTTCAATCACATAGACCCAAGTTAGGCAAATGGAAACTATTTCCACTGGGTTTCGAATGAATGCATCTATTTTCTTGGGGGAAATGGGATAATTCCCTTGCGATGCATTGTTGATTAACAAAATAATCTATGATAAAGGAAGAGAATTTAACGTCTTAGAAACTAACAGATTAGCATATTATCCCACTACCTAATCTCTTCCAATGACAAACACTTGCAAAGGTTAGGAGTGGGGCCTATGAATTTATTTGGGTGAAGAAAAACCTAAGTAAAAGTGCCTTCATCCCTGAAAGAACCTCAATGGAGGAAACAATCTTAGGACCCAATAGGTTATTCAACCAAAGGACCTTGGACTCCAAAAATGTCTTCATTATGGTGTTGCTCGCTATTCTGTGTTGGCCTAACATAGCCCTACATTGTGTTTTTTATTTATTTAATGGTGAAACTATTTGTGTAAGCTATATGTTGATATTTACTTTCAACATGTTGCATTGATATATCAATTGCATTATTTATTATCATGTTGCAACCTTATGTGGTTGATTAGATCCTCCATGAGATTGACAAATTCCATAGTAAAATAAGGTACAATGAATTCCAAAATAAAATAGGCCTTCGATTCCTTTTCCTTCTTCTAAGATGAAGGATCTTCCATATCAACTACATGTGCATGATGTTTCCTCTTTCCTTTCCCATGGGGACATTGAAAGGCATAATGTCCCAACTTATCACAAGTGTAACATATAATTTTAAACACATCCTTCTTATGGCGTGGTCTTCGAGTTTTCTTCGGACTGGAATCTCTTTTTTATTTATTTTTATTCACATGAGTGGAAAGAGCTTGGTTTTATTGATAATTAGTCTTCTATGATTTGGTTATCAATCTAGATTCTTCTTGGCTACAGTCTGTCCACAACTTGTCAAATTTTGGAAATTCACTTTTTGTGCAAATTCCTTGAACAAATTGGTCCCAAGAAGATGGAAAACCATTAAGTGTAGTAATCATAAGATCTGCATCATATGTACCGAGTCTCCAATAGCTGCTAGTTGGTCCTTGATCTACGAAATTTTCATGAAGTAGTTGGAGATTATTTATAACTTGTTCATCATTACATTTCTAAGTTGATGCCTTAGTGTCAGCTTCTTGCTGGTATTCTTGCTTTCATATAGTATGGTTAGGGAATCGAACATTTCCTTTGGTGTCTTCAATTATGATACATTGGGGATCAAGTGATCCTTGATTGAATCTGTCAAGATCCTCTTGGCCTTGATTTCATTCTTCTTGAACTTTGCCTTGGCATATTCTTCTTCTTGTTCTAGGAGGAATTGCTTGAGAGAGATGGGGAGAGAGAAAGGGAGAGGGAGAGGGATACAAAGTGAGGGGGAGAGAGGGGTAGATGCGAGAGAGAGTGAGGGGGAGAGAGGGTGATGCTGAGAGAGAGAGAGAGAGGGGGGTAGATGTAAGAGATAGGATGCATGGGGATAGAGCAGGGGATGATATATAGAGAGAGGGAGGTAGAGAGGGAGGGGGGCAGGGAGGGAGAGAATTATAAGAGAGAAGGGGGGGATTAGGTGAGAGAGGGAAACAAGGAGATAGGGAGATAGGGGAAATAAGAGAGAGATAAATGGCCATAGAGACAGAGGGTGGGGAAAGAGAGGGGAAGGGAGATATAGAGGGAAGGAAAGAGGAAGCAGGGAGAGAGAGACCTGGGAGAGGGAAGAGAGGGGAGGGGGATAGGGTGGGGAGAGAGAGAGGGGGGGACCACAATGAGGGACCTAGAGAGAGGTGGGGAGGTGTGAGGTATCAAGAGAGAGGGGGGAGTGAGGAATGGATCGAAAGAGAGAGAGAGAGAGGTGGGGGGAGTGTGTGAGGGATATAGAAAAGAGAGGGGGAGGAGGGATGGATAGAGAGGAGAGAGGGGGGATGGGATGGGGATACATAGAGAGAGAGGGAAGAGGGTACAATGAGAGAGAGAGAGAGACTAGTCTATGGGATTGCATGCTAGTGACATCAATTATTGTATTCTTGGATATCTAGAGGGGCTCTATCATAATCATATGAAAGAGGCTATCAAGTTTAATTAAATTCATCACAAGATAAAATACAAAGCTTACAATCTTTTCTCTGAAAGGATAGATGAAGCTTCAATGTTTGAAGAAAAGGTTTCTTGTTTTCCTTTGGATGATCATAATTACCTCTAATTTAACCCATAAGATCATTTTCTAAGTAATACCTAGTTGAAGGAAGATATCAATAAATAATGTATTCAATGTTCATGTAAAGATGGCATGGCCCAAACAAGGTTCATGATATCAACTCTTCTTCTTTACCTCAATCTCTACCCCACTATTGAAAATTCCATCACATATTATAACAAAAAATAATGTATAGATGGCAAGGGTCTTGTTCTTCCAATCCAAATTATCTATGTAAACTACTTTAAACAAGTTATCATGTGTTTAACTTCACCATTGAAACACATGTAAACCTAGTAGGAGATGTACTCTTGCAAGATTTTTTCTTCATAAATTCCCTTACTACGTTCGACCATCTATTATAGTGTTTGATCATGATGGAATTTTATTTTCAAAAAAGAAACATCTAAGCACAAAGAATATGATGCCAAATGATTTTTGGTTTAGTGCACTAAGGTAATGAATAATGTTGTATACTTTATCAAGTGAAAGGGGTATTATAGAGTCAAGTAATGCTTCAAGGTTCACTTTCTTGCTTGCTATGGTCAATTTTGTTGTTAGTTGAACACAATTATGGAGAACATAGAAATTTTAAATGCCATTTACCTTGATGGGTTACCTAAGAGGAAACTACCCTATCTAGGATTTTAAGTTGAGGTGGTGGTGATGGATCATGATGCTCTAATTCATTCCAAATCTAGAGGAGGCACAACAAATCATACCATCAATCCAAGTGTGTTAGAATGTTCAAATCAAATATGACAAGGCTACATATAAGTGATGAAATTGAATCTACTATATCGATGAAAACAAAACAAAAGAAAAAAATAACAAGGACATATTTTCAAATAGTGAAACTAAAGGAAATAGATTTTCAAGGATGGGATGGGAAAACCTCCCTTAGATGGAAGAATCTAATTGTATCTATTGATTCTACTAAAAGATTTAAATAATGAGGAGTGGAAAAGGGTATTTCATAAATATTACACATGGCATTCAATCTTCCTTGCAAGCATCTTCAAAAAAATGAACAAGATCCAAATGAAACTAATATACGTAAAGGGAATAATTGAAATTAGAAATATTATCAATGTGACTCTAAAAGGGGAAAAAATTAGGATCACACACACACACACACACACACACACACACACACACACACACACACATATATATATATATAATGTGAAGGAATAATACTCGAAATTAGAAATATTATCAATGTGACTCTAAAAGGGGCAAAAATTAGGATCACACACACACACACACACATATATATATATATATGGTTGGGAAATTGGACACGGTTTTAGCAAATGATTTTAAGGTGATTGCTACAAATGCATCAATTTTCACATTTGGCAATGAAAGTTGTTTTGAGGAGAAGCAGAAATATGATTGGTCTCGATGGAAGATGAATAAATCCTTTGGGGTTCATTCTAGTACAATATATAATATCTCTAATCCCACACAAAAAACAATTGATAAGGAAGCACGTGGGAACTTGAAGAGAATTTCAATGAAGATGTAGTAGCCATGAAATCAATTGTAACATATGAACATATTCTCGTTCAATCCTTATAAATGTTTAATAGTCTAAGCTCATTCACATATGAGTCTCGATGACGTTTCAAGTTGTTTAGAATTTACTTGACCAAATGAAATAAGTCACTGACAAATTTTGGGTACCACTAGCTATTGGCTAGCCAAATTTTGAACACAATAAGGAATTGTTTGTTAGTGCTAACCATTATAAATAATTTGGTGGAACTAAGACTCCATTTTATTCAATTTCATAATACTCTAGGAATTCAACATAAAGATGGCCTCTACTAATAAGCTACTTGTATGTTAATATTTAGGTTCATTCATGTTTTAAACTAGTTTCAGGGATCATACAAATTTGTATTTTTCCATATTTTGAAAGTCACAATTTTAGAGGTCATATGGCAATAGATAGAATGTTATACTAACAATGGAAGCAAGTTGGTAACCAAACTTTGATATTTAATTAGAATGGGAACCAAATGCCTAAAGTTTTGAGCCTCCTTAAGCCACCTCAACCTTCATTCTATTTTGGGAATTAGTTTCACCACATACCTACCTTGGCAAGCCTCCTTAGGCCACGTCAATTTTGTTCTATTTTTTGGATTCAGTTCCATGAAAGGAGGTATAAATTGAGCATGTAGAAAGTGATGAAAGGTGTAAAGTAACCCAAAGAAAAGGATTGACAACTCAAGAGAATATCACTTTCTAGTATTTGGTTAATAGAAGAATTCATGGAAAATATTTTAGTAGAGTATCTTTGTAGTGTTAGGTTTTAAGGATTTTCTTCTTTGGAAATCCCATCTGTAACCTATTTTAGTTGTTTGTATGTGACTTCTTGGGTTCCATAATACCTTCTTGTTACTCATTTGTGCAACTCTTGGGAAAACTCCTTATCACAGTTATAAAAAGAAATTTTGTGGCTCAATCCCTTTTCTTATTGTGATATTTACTAGCATTCTACTTCTATGTGATGTTCTTAATATTTTAAATGGTTCCATCAATGAGTTTGAATCCTTGGATTCATTAGTTAAATCCCAATACTTTTTTGTAACGTATTAATGGATACTAATGACCTCCATACCTTGTTATTGTTTATGATGTTTCATACATCTTTAAGTATCAAGGACTTCCACCCTCATTGGTATTTCAAGTATCTATCCATCTCTAAAATATTTTGCATCTTTCACAAGATTACTATTTATGTGTGATTGGTTAACATAAATGTGCATTTTGTGTAAATAAAGAAAATATAGTGTTGCATTCTCATTATTTTGTTTAATGAGTTATTTATTTTTTTGTATAAATTATATAAAACCTTTAAATGAAAATAATTTTATCATAATATCTATTTATATTGAGGGATACCCCTCCATCTATTGGAATCTTTCATTTCACACTAAAGTGAGAAGGTTATCTAACCTCCAATGGATGCCTAGCATAGTTCCTCTCAAAGGAACATCTCAAAGAACAGCATCCCTATTGGCATCATTACTATTGGAGCCGCCCTTCTCTAAATAGGTGAAATGGTATACTTAAGCCCCAAAAGCTGGATTTTGGGACTTCGTTTATTTCGCGATTCTACCCACTAAAGCCGCCATCCCGACACGTGAAATGGAGAAAACTTTTAGTTCTAATCACCATTATTAAATTACTAAGCGGGGATTATCAACTTTTATTACCTCGTACTCTCGTTCTCAGGAGTTACACCTTGAATGTTTCTAAAACCTCCGACTTGCGAAGTCGTGAAGTTGTGTTAAAGTTACCAAGGTAAGTATCAAGAGTAAATCACTTTAAACTTTGGTTAATCACTATCGTGATTTCACGACTTGGAAATTGCTTCCCCAAAGGGTAGCACCTTTGTAACTCCGATCCACGAAGTCGCGATATTCATTAATTAAGCATGGATTAATTAAAGGCTTAAGTTGAATCACATAAAATCAACTAAAGCGCACCATCGCGATTTTGGGTTTTTGGGGTCCAACGGCTAGGAGAGAAATCACCTGATACGGCGAACGCCGAAAAAGGGATTAGCAACTAAAGTGCACTTAATTAAAAGAACTAAACTAGATTAATTAACGACTTAAACAACCTTTAACACAGACAGTTTACGGATGAAGTCTTGAATGTTTCTGCGTTTTTCCATGTCACGAATCGTCAAGCATTTATGGCATTTATTTGAATTTCAATGAGGTGATGGATAGCAAGATCTCATTTTACTTCTAAATATTTCTACTAAACGATTTGATTGTTCTATCGGCAAGACATCGCACAGGATTAAATGATCAAGACAGAGGGTTTCCTTTCATTATTTCAGTTTTCATTTCTATTGCGTGCAGAGCCATTTCACCAGGATAACTTATGTTTGTGTTTTCAATCTTTCCGACAGAGGATCTAGTTGCAAGTTTCTCTATCATGGCTCCACGGAAAGTGCCCAAGGCAGCTTCCGAGAGTTCAAGTCAGGGTTCAGATGTTGTTTTTGATACCTCACCCCGAAGTATTAATTATGTCAAAACATGGACGTATGTTTCCAACATTCTGCAATCTGAGTCGATAAATTGTTCGGATGATTCCAGCGATAACGAGAAGGCTGACTTGTCAACCAAATAAAAAATCATTGCTCAAGCAGAGATGCACAAAATAGTGGTAAGGCCACAACTTCTTCCCTATTATGATATGGTCAGGTGGGTGCTGGACCATGTGGACATCCTGACTAGGGAGATTATCAGCGAACAGAGGGTGACAATTGGGAATTTCAGACTGGAGCATTTACAGGAAATGTATAAATTTTCACCCACATCGAACCTTACTCACAATGCCGAATTCCTAGAGGGTTTCAAGAAGAAGGAATGTGAGCAGCATGGAAAAAATTTATCTGATCTTATCAAAGATTGGGTTTCGCACCCCGTGAAATTCATGGTTGATACTCATGGAATCTATTCAATCTCCTCCTTAGAGCCGCAATTCAAGTATATAGTGATGATGGCCTGTAGGTTGTATGGGAAGGAGGAAACTACTCACTTTTTCCTCCCATGGGTACCTCCTATTCATACAGTTGTTGAGGGTTTCTCCTTCGACTGGGCCAAATTGTTGTCTGACAGTTTGACCAGTCGAATCACCGAATATCAAGCGCAGAGGATGAGTAGGAAAGCGACTTCGTTCTTTATGTTTGCTTACATCATGGATGCTATTTGCTTCATGACACCTTTCCCACTAATGAACTGGAGCTGGGCTCCATCTAATATAGAGCCTATTCATGTCTACCACTCGAAACTTTGGGAGGATAAAGACAAATAATTCATCCATGAGATATTCAACTGGGTAATGGTACCAATGCATGTCTCCATTTCCGTCCATCCGCCTCCCAGGATTTCGGATCACATCACAGCCAACCTAAGTAGCGTGGAAGATTGGTATATTGTAGCAGAATTTTCAAACATCAGGGTATTTGGCACCTCTGTTCCTCCATATGCTCTATCGCTATTCTTTCCAGATAAGCTATTGTGTCGCGAGATCCCCAGACAAACTATGCTCGACGGGATAAGCACAGAGCTCAAAGAAGTATCAAAAAAGGTATGGCCACCCTTTCCCATTCACATTGGTGCATATTATTTATTAGACTTAGGTCATGCCAGAGCTGAGGCTACAGCCTTAGAAGAAATGAAATTGGTAGACATTGAGTTTAAGAAGCACGACCCAAAGAAGGTTGTGAGAAATCACCTGGCAAGTTGTGGCCTGAAGAAGTACGAACACGAGGATTCGCCTCATGATGAAATATTCTGGGGCGTGAGGTCCTACTATGAAGTCCTAAGTCGAATTCAAGCCCTGTCGCCCAGAGATATGGCCGATTTCCTTAGATTCCAGGAGCGCCAACGGAGTTGTCTCCCCCAGGTTTTATAGGGCGAAACCCCAAAGCTTCCGGTTACACAGCAAACGGAAGCCAAAGGCTCAAAGGACTCGAGTCCTGACAAGGAGGAGAACCAGGAGAAAACAGGGGAGGCTAGGACCTCAGAACGAGGAGCCAAAATCCCTTATCAACAGGAAGGAAACCCAGAAAAGGGTACGTCGGGAAAGTAAGTTCAAAGTCAAGCAGAGATACCTTCGCAAGGGTTGGGCAACCCACTATCATTCATATCAAGCAAGCTAGCCACATATGCTATCCCGACACAATCATTCAAGGAAATCGGCAGTCCCATTGCTTCTATAACACCCTTACAGTTCACAAAGGGGAACCCCGATGCAGGATGGATTTTCATTGAAGAGCTAACGCCCATTTCTATAGAAGAGTTACCTCCTAATGAATTTTTATTTGATAAGAAAAGGAAGGTCGTAGTGAAGCAAGAATGGTATCAAAAAGCGAGCACAATGACTAAAAGGTTTAAAATCCTGACAGAAGGAAAGGTCGTAGAAGAGGAAGAATTCACCGACGAGATAGCAGGAACACTGGGGGCTTATGCTACAACCAACTAGTACTCAGTTGGAACTTTGAAGGCCCAGTTGAAACGAAAGAACCTCTTAATCGGTAAGTTGGAAGCTAAGGTGTCTACGGTGGAGGAAAATGCCAGGGATGAGGTGAGAAAAATCCTCAAGCAAGCGAGAATGGTTGATCTACAGGAGATCGAATAACTTAGGTCTAACCTTGAGCAGATGCGTCAGTCGGCGCAAATAATCCAAACGCAGGTAAGCCAGCAGAAGCAGCAAATAATACAGTTACAATCAAAATTGGATGTTGTCGAAAACCAGATCTTAGATATAAAGATATTCCAATCCCAAGCCACCAAAATCCGACAGAAGGTATTAGCAGCTCAACAGGACATGCTTGCTAAAATGGGAACCATTCAAAATCACTTTCAGACGATAGATCAAGTGCTAGAAGATATATCCTTGAGAGAAAGAGAAGTTGGGGCATCTCGGTTTGCTTTCCAAGATTTTTTTATAGCCACAACAAAAGTAGATATGTCCATTAGCTCCAAATTATCCATCGCAGAACAAACCAAAGGGAATATCTTACTAAAGGATTGGGAGCAGAATATATCAGAGAGAAAGGGGAGAGCTAAGGAGGTGAGAAATTCTTGCAAAGCAAAATTCACCTTAATAAATAAAAGTTTGTTAGACCTTGATAAGGAAGGCAGTGTTGGGACGTTGGGAAAAATCAATATAGATAAACACCTGCTAGATATCAACGAAAATGTGGAAAAGGAGCAAGCTGAAATATCCCAGATAAGCCAGGTTGATATGGTCCAAGTGAACAAATGAGTAGTACAGCCAAGTTTACAATTATGGTCTATTGTCACGGAAGACAGACAAGTGGGAAAAATATTGCCACAGTTGGTGAAGAGTTGTTACACCTTTGAGGAAAACAACCAAGCAGAGCCTTCCAGGTTGATATCCCAGTTGGTTGAAAGGAGCGTCAATTGCATTGAGCAGATGAAAGGGCAGGCTTCTAGTGTTAAATGATGACAGATGTCACTATGTTATATTTCTGGAGCCAGAGGAGTAGAGAAAGGAAGGCACTCTGCCCTTATGAAGGAAGACAAAAGATGAGGGAATGAAACGCTTCAATCCTCCATTCGTAACTGACAAGTTTCTAGAACATCTTGAATTTGAAATGTTTAGAAGTTGGTTTAAATATACATTTTGAAAAGCACACCAGGGGGATTTTTCTTTAGGGGGATTGTAATAGAGAAAGTTCTCCTTTTCCAGGATTAATACAAAGCAAATTGAATACTCCATATTCCGTCAAGATTGAGTTATGTGTTTTCCTCTGTTATTTCATACTTCATGTTATTTTTTATATATACATCTTTGATGAATGTTTTAAATGCAATTTAGTACAACTTATGCTGTGGCGATTAGGTTTTAGTTATCTAAGTTATTTACAGTTTTTCCTCTATATCGACTATTAGCAGGCACAAGAACTATGAATTTCTTAGATCTCTACATTTTATGCTTTATCAAGGTGTCTCTTTTCTTTTCTTCTTCTGTTACAGCATGGGATTCCTCTGGAATTGATGCCCCACATTGTGGACAACTCTATGTTTTCTTTCATTTCACACTTGGTTTCAGATTTTAACTCAGTTACAGAAAATGGCCTTCGATTTTGTTAAACCTTTAATTGTCTTCACTGAATTTTCCTTATACAATCTAAAATTGAAATAGCACTTTAAAACATCAACCCCTTTTAAAGTTTTTTTTCTCCATGATTGTACCCGTTGTAAGACAGCCCAACATCGAACCTGACTTATCGGATCAAACCAACATTGCTTTGAATCTTTTCGATACTACACTTAAGACTACCATCACCCGGGAAAAGCTCAAACGTTCATGGGCATCCATCGAACGAGATATCAGCATTCAAGAATATTTGGAAGCTAGATGAAGACAACTCAAAAATTAGCCATAGCTTCCTTTCCCGAAGTTGTTATTTCCCTTTTTATCACTCACTCACTTGGGATGCCTAGACTCTATACTTTATAGCCTTGATTACAGACTATGGAACAACATCTTTTTGGCGCCGTTGCCAGGGATGGAGAATCGTAGTCACTTTCCCCTGAGAGAACGACATTTCCAAGTTTCGTTTTTTTATAGTGAACAAAGAGAGAACACCTTGTTAAGGATAAACCTTTATCATTCACTTGGAAACTCCATTTTTAAGTAAGCTGGCACCTTTCGAAGGAACACCAGAAAACACCCAGATGCTAAACAGACTGTGCCAGTTTCTGACCCTGAAAAAATACTAAAACCAAGGGGTCTTTTCAAACAAAACGTTGTTGTTTACCAACCCAAGTCTATGTAGTCTAAATATAAGACCTTTCTTGAACCTTCGTCCTCGCGAGAACCTTCTCTCGAAAAAACATCGAACAGTATTGTCGAAGCCAATACCCTAAAGTCCAAGCAAATCCTACCCGAGATTAAGATCGAAACCTCCTTGACTACCTCTTACGTTAGTAGGGGTGACACGCCTGTCGTAAATCTCATCCCTATTGATATCCCATCAACTCTCAATATAAACCTCTTTGTCACTCAAGGCCTCAAAGAAGTTTCCATGCACACAGATTTGACACCGGTGGGCTCTCCCATTTACATATCCTGCAAGTTAGAGGAAACGAGTCCCCATTTGTCCTCTCTCCCTTTTCCAACGTTCACCTCCCCTGGTAAAAAATTCCCAGATTTTTTCCCCCTCCACCCCGAGGAAGCTAGGGATTCACTATACATCTTCGCCAACCCTCTTTATAACGCGCCAATTTCCTCTCCTTGGTCATCCATGGTCGCCGTCGGAGGAGGAGAAGGGGGAGTAGGAGGTCAAGGCCAACAACCGCCCCCCAAGGTTTTCACCATAGTAGCCACTAGATACACTCCCTTGGTCCTTCCAGTACCCCTCCATGATTTACCCGAAAACTATATGAAAAACTTACCCAAGTTCACAGGGCAAGGGGATTTAACCGCAGCCGAGCATATCAACCTCTTCGATCAATTCGTTGATATTCTAGGTCTCAAACATGAGGATGTGTATTCCCGTTTGTTTGTCCAAACCTTCGAGGGACAGGTAAGAAATTGGTTTCGGAGCTTTCCCCCAGGTTCAATATTATCCTACGATGCGCTAGAAGACCTTTTTCTCAAACAATGGGGCGAAAGAAAGGATCATTTATACTATTTGACCGAGTTCAGGTCTTTAAAGAAAAAGGGATATGAAACTATTATGGAATTTATCCAAAGATTTAAGAAGTTGTACAATAAGATCCCTGCTGAAGTTAAACCGTCCCAACCTGCTGCCAAAGTAACTTTCGTTGGAGCTTTTGAACCCGATTTTGCTCTACTGTTAAGAGAAAGGAGAGGGGTCGACTTAACCCGAATGCAAGATGATGTTGTGGAAATTGAGTCAAACATGATGGCTTTGGGTAAATTAAAAACGAAAATCGAAACGGGAAATAGGGAAACCAAACGTTTTAGAGAACAAGCGGGTCCCTCTGGATTTGGAAGGTCCTCAGATGACAAAATGGATGACATGGCTAGGATAATAAAAGAGTTATCAAACAAAATCTAAAGAATGGAGCTAGACCAATCCAAAGTTGATCAATTCGTTAAGAGAGAATTCAGGAGAAACCCCAATCCTCAGATTCAACAAAGACGGATTAAAAATGAAGATCAAAAAATTCAAACACCTCTAAAAAATGAAAATTTTATTGGAGGAAATGATATGCAAGAGTTCGAGGATTTGGAAGAAGACGTAAACAATTTAGGCGATGACTGTATACAACCTCATTTGATGAAAGAAGATTATGAGAAGTCTCTAAACACTGAACAATCATCAGGTGAAGATAATAACCTAAACAACGTTGATGATCTCGCTTATCAAGTAATGGCTGAAACCATAATGGCTGAGCTCCAACATAAATACAATCTGAGGCCTAAAAACAAACTTGTGTCAACTGCTCAACGCGAGAAAATTTTTCCTAGGGGCGAAACATACAAGCTCGTCCAGAAAGAGACCGAGATGCAAAATAACAAAGGGGTAGACTCGCAGAATACCAACATAAAAGAGGTTGGAACCCAAGCGAGAAGAACTAATACAGTTGACACGCGGACACCTGAAATGCCCAGAACCGCAGAAAATAAAACAGTGCAAACAAATAAAATGGATAGGAAAGAGTTTGAAGTTTCAGCCAAGGAAACGGATAAAATTGCAGGAAGTTTATGCCTAGAAAATGAGATAAATAAGATCAAGATACCAATACCTTTGGTCAAGTTGGCGAAGAATCCTGTGTACCGAAAGAAAATAACCAAGATGATAAATTTTTCAGATTTAGAGAGTCAGTCTGACGTGATAAATATGGAATATGATAAGCCTAATATCACTTTTGGTCCACATTTTGAAGGTGCCAGAGATATCGTCGCCCCCTTCTATATTACCCTGAAATTGCACGATCGGTTGTTACATAATTTCATGCTGGACTCTGGGACCTATCATAAAGTAATTCCCAAATCTATTATGGATAGACTATGCCTCGAAATCACCAGACCCTATGGAGATCTTTACTCGTTTGATTCAAGGAGAGTTAAGTGCATGGGCATGATCAAAGATTTAGTAGTCACCCTCACCCAGATTCCGGTGAAAAATGTCCTAATGGATGTAGTTGTCACTGATATACCCCCGAAGTATGTTTGTTATTATCTAGATCTTGGGGATCCAAGCTCGGGGAGTCCCTTCAGCTGGATATGACCTACGCCACGATCCCTGTTTTTGGCGGGAAGTTCACTCGGTTATACAGGGAAACACGGTTGGCATATACGGTAAGTGATCCTTAGAATCCTAACAATTACCTTGTTTATGTCGTCGATCAAGACCTGGGAAATTGTATTTTGTCTTTTGACGATAGTGAAAATAATTGTACGGAAGAAAGTTATATTGATGAAATCAAAACTGAAAAGACATCTAAAAATGTGTGTAGCACTGGAACTTGGAAAATGTTTTTTGAAGGTGCTTCGTCGTGTGAAGGAGCAGGTGTGGGAGTTCTTTTCGTAGCACCTGAAAATGAATTTGTCATCCCCTTCTCTTACAGGCTACAGTGGGACATAGACTACACAAACAATGTTTGTGAATATGAAGCTCTATTCTTGGGACTGGAAGCTGCCAAGAAGCTAAACATAAAGAACTTAGAGGTCTATGGGGATGCAGAATTGATTGTGAAGCAGGTAAATCGACAGTACCAGGCCAAGCACCCGAGACTGAGGTCCTACAGAAATTGTGCCTGGGATCTAATGGAAAAAAAAAAATCGTCAATAAAAGTTCATTTCATCCCATGAGCCGAAAACCAGCAAGTCGATTCGCTGGCCAAAGCAACGTCGACTTTTGCACCCCCTACCACTTTCAAATTAAAATACCACATAGAGGTAAAGCACGGACCATCCATACCAAACAACATACAACACTGGCAGGTATTTGAAGATGACGAACATATCAGAAAGTTCCTGGAAATGGTGGATGATTTCTCCGAAACTCACATTGACCAGGAAAACCAAAATGACCATACCTGGATTATGCAGGAAGGGGAGGAGCCTCAGGAGTTCCGAGAAAAAATCGTAAATCATTGCCTACTATTGTTTAAAAGTAACCAGATCCCTAAGGGCATGATACCTCTGGAAAGGTTGTTTGATCAAAACAACATGCCTCTAACGTCTACCTTGCATCCCCAACCGGAGGAGGTCGAAGATTGTGACGTGGGCACCGCCAAAGAACCTAGGATAGTGAAACTATCAAAGTACCTTCCTCCTGAGATAAAAAGTAAGTATACGGACTTACTCGGACGGTATAAGGATGTATTTGTATGGTTTTACGATGAGCTCGGAACCTATGACACCTCTGTGATCGAGCACAAGATATCTTTGAAACCAAGTGTTAAACCCTTCAGACAGAAACTCAGACAAATCAACCCCATTTTATTGCCTCTGGTTGAAAAAGAAGTGAAAATGATTTTAGATGCAAAAATAATTGTACCTCTCAGGTACTCTGACTGGGTGGTGAACCTAGTCCCAGTTAGGAAGAAGAGTGGGGATATTAGATTGTCTGCGGACTTCAGAAATCTAAATAAGTCCTCTCTCAAAGATAATTATCCTCTACCCAAAATGGATCACATTTTGAAAAAAGTAGTTGGGGAAAATAGGATGTCGATGATCAATGGGTTTTGGGGCTACAATCAAATTGTTGTCAATGAGCATGATAAAGAAAAAACAGCTTTCACCACCCCTTGGGGCACATTTATGTATGACAAAATGCCTTTTGGCTTGATGAATGCAGGGGCCAGTTTCCAGCGTGCTATGGATATCGCTTTCGTCGGTGAGAGAGATAAATTCGTGGTTATCTACCTTGACAATCTAACTATTTTTTCTAAATCCAATGAAGACCATCTGATACATCTAAAGAAAACGTTCGAAAAATGCCGAAAAATTGGTTTGTCTTTAAACCCCAAGAAGTCTCACTTTGCGATGCAAGAAGGTAAACTCTTGGGCCACATTGTGTCTCGAGACGGAATTAAAATCGACCCTAAAAAGGTAGAAGCTATAGACACCATAAATATTCCTAGAAATGTAAAAGAAATTCAGTCATTTTTAGGAAAAATAATTTTTTTGAGAAGATTTATCCAAAACTTTGTTGAAATTGTGAAATCGATCACAGATATGCTAAAGAAGAACAACAAAGTGAAATGGACGGTCGAAGCTAAAGCATCGTTTATACGCATCGTTTAAAGTTGTCAGTGAAGCGCTTGTGCTGGCAAGCCCCGATTATCTAAAGGATTTCTTAATTTTCTTGTTCGCCTCCGAACACACAGTGGTAGCAGTACTCCTCCATAAGAATGAAGAAGGTTTCGAGCAACCAATATCTTTTTTTAGTAAAATTCTTAGAGATGTTGAATTGAGATATGATATAATGGAAAAGCAAGTGTATGTTATGGTGAAGGTGTTGAAGGATTTTAGAACCTATGTGCTACACTCCAAGGTAATTACATACGTGCCCACCAGTTCTATAAAGGATATATTGGTTCAACCCGATAGCTACGGGAAGAGGGGTCGGTGGCTTGCTAAAAATCAAGAATTCGATTTAGAGGTGAAACCGACGAAGCTAGTAAAGGGATAGGGTTTGGCTAAGCTCTTAGCTGAATCAAATTTCAGATCACTCGGAATGAATAACCTACAGGGATATGAAGGATGCGGGGACGTAAACGAGCTCAATGACCAAATAGCTATAACTAGAATCAAAATGAAGTTTGCCTTATCAGATTGGTATAAAGACATAGTGTCCTACCTACTGACCCTGAAATTCCCTAGCGATCTGTCTCCAGCTAAAGCCAAAACACTGAAGCTGCATGTAGTGAAGTATTGTATATCTGAAAGACAATTGTACTGGAAGGACCCATTAAGCTTCCTACTGGTTTGTTTGGTAGAATCAGAAACAAAAGGGGTCATAAACGAATTTCATGAAGGAGTATGCGGAGGTCATCGCACCTGGAGGGCAACATCTTATAAAATCCTGAGGGCAGGATATTATTGTCCTAAACTATTCTCAGATGCCAACGCCAAAGTCAGAGTCGATAACCCTTGCTAGTTGTTTGCAGGAAAACAGAAACTTCCAGCGCTGCCTCTCGTTCGTGTCAAAACCGAAGCCCCTTTTCAACAATGGGGGTTAGATTTTATAGGCGAAATCAACCCACATTCCAGCACTCAACACAAATGGATCCTCACTGCTACAGATTACTTCACCAAATGGGTGGAGGCTATTCCAACTAGAAAGGCGACCAATTCAGTGATAATAGATTTCCTGAAAGAGAGCATATTGTCCAGATTCGGCTATCCCTGAAAGATAGTAATGGATAACGCCTAGGAATTCAAATATATGGCAATGGTCAGCTTTTGCCAAAAATATAACATCATATTGGGCCACTCCATGGCATATTACCCTCAAGGAAACGGGTTAGCTGAATCATCAAATAAAATTTTAATTACCATAATTAAGAGGGTGCTGAGCGAAAACAAAAGATCTTGGCATGTACATTTGAAGTACACTTTATGGGAAAATCGGATAGGTACGAAGAGATCCATTGGTACTTCTCCTTTCCAAATGGTATACGGGACTGATGTGGTACTACCTATAAATCTAGTGCTCCCTGTGATGAAGCTCTGGCAAGATGAGAAAGAAGAGCCAAACCATGTCACAAGAAGAATAAATCAGCTGATTGAGGTCCAATAGCATAGGACCGAGGTGGACGAAAGGATGCAGAAATACCAGGACAACATGAAAGCATTGTTCGATCATAAGGCCAAAAACAGAGAGTTCCTCCCCGACGATTTGGTTTTGAGATGGGATGCTAGGAGGGAAGACTCAGCAAAACATGGTAAATTTGATCATATCTGGTATGGACCGTTCAAAGTTTCATCTTTTGAAGGAACAAATTCATTTCTGTTAGAGAATTTGGACGGTAAAATCCTCAATGCCCCTGTCAACGGGCGTTATTTAAAGCACTATATGCAATAAATGAGTTCTAAATCTCCATTGTATATACCGGTTTGTGTTTTCTATTTTTTATAGCTTCTCGGTAAGTTCACTTTCATCGCAAATAAAAACAGGTTAGTGATTTCCTAGAAGTAGAGATATGAAATTTCCAACACATCGAATCCCATAAATCTTGAAGGCCTGATACTCTTTATGTTGTTTCTTACAGGATTCCATCTTACAACCCAAACAACAAAAGGAGAAAATAGATGGTCATGTATCAGGAAATTGACTCACCCGGAACAGGTGACAAAAAATTTTTTTAGAAGAGAACGAAATGGTAAGGCAAAGGTATGAATTTCCAAAGTATTTGGGTTTCAAACGAATATCACTTAAATGTAGCATGGTCTCATGAGTATGATATATTCACCTGGCATGTCTTTAAAAGAACAACTTTTTACTATGGATTCTAAAAGGGCCCACCCCCCCACCAAAAAACAAAAGAGGGTTTCCAAGAGTCAGGATTGCATGTTAACGTTTGGATTTTTTGAAGTCCAAAGCCTTCTCTTTTTCCTTTTCCATCTCTGGCCTTCTCTCCTTAAGCTATGACACCTTCCCATTCCCTCCACAAAGGAAGAAGAGGTTACGCTTTAATTCTGGAAACTGACGAATGAATCTTAGAAAATAAGCTGGCCTTCATGACTCCTCGGTCTCCTGCTGAAAAAAGTTATGCATAGGTTGATCCTAACTCTCTTAGGTATTTTAACAGGTTTCAATTGGTTAAGACTTTCTCAAAGGAAGACCCCTGGAAATAAATTCTCCCATAAATTCCTGTAGACTAGGACGTTTTGAAGGTCAAGAGAAAGTTGGTCCAGAGCGCTCAAAGCAAGGTGACAGGCCTCTGTAGAGAATATTACACAGATATCACCCCTGGTATACTTTATACCAAATTGATTGCCCCCACTTCATATTCCAAAAGTAAAATATAAGATAGATGGTGAAAGGAAATTCATAATTGATTTCCCCCATCTAGTCCAAAGAGATGATGAAAGGAAATTCATAAAATGATTTCCCACATCTTAGCATTTAAATGCAAAATCATAGTTTGGAGTGGTGAAAGAAAATTCAATAAAGGGAACCAGATAACTTCACCAGGGTACTAAACGGGCTCGCTGGCAGTGAAGCAATATCTAAGATATCTGTAAGGTTGTCATACATAAATTATACTACACTCTGGTAATTATCCTTTTCAAAACTGGATCTACAGCCCAAGTTCATGTAGGTCTCCCTGATTAAAAGCATGGAATTTACTTCGTTTCATGCAAGCTAAAACCTACAGGACCTGTTGAATTTCCTAAGATCGTTTGGACCATCTTAAGAAGATCCGATTTTAGTCTCGAGAAAGGAAAATTTACCGAATGGACTGCAGTTGAGTTTAGAAAGCATATCGAGTTTTGAAAGTTTTCCGGAAATAAAGTTGAAACCTCAAAGTTCCCTCTATATCCTCCATCCAAACAAGTTTCATAGAAGCAAAATAATGACTCCATTTACCCAATACATGCACTTGGTTTGTTGTCCTTCTCGTCCCGCAAGGAGATGAGATCCCTAGTTGGAGCCTATGTTGGACTCGCCCTTCTCTAAATAGGTGAAATGTTATACTTAAGACACAAAAGCTAGATTTCGGGACTTCGTTTATTTCATGATTCTACCCACTAAAGCCGCCATCCCGACACGCGAAATGGCAAAATTTTTTAGTTCTAATCACCATTATTAAATGACTAAGTGGGGATTATAATCGTTCATTACCTTGTACTCTCGCTCTCAGGAGTTACACATTGAACGTTTCTAAAACCTTCGACTTGCGAAGTCGCAAAGTTGTGTTAAAGTTACCCAGGTTAGTATCAAGAGTAAATCACTTTAAACCTTGGTTAATCACTATCGTGATTTCGTGACTCGGAAATTACTTCCCCAAAGGGTAGCAACTTTGTAACTCCGATCCACAAAGTCACGATATTCATTAATTAAGCATGGATTAATTAAAGGCTTAAATCGAATCACAGAAAATCAACTAAACCGCACCATCGCAATTTCGGGTTTTTGGGGTCCAACGGCTAGGAGCGGAATCACCCGATACAGCGAATGCCGAAAAAGGGATTAGCAACTAAAGTGAACTTAATTAAAAGAACTAAACCAAATTAATTAACGACTTAAACAACCTTTAACACACACACTTTACGGATGAAGTCTTGAATATTTCTGCGTTTTTCCATGTCACGAATCATCAAGCATTGATGGCATTTATTTGAATTTCAGTGAGGTGATGGATAGAAAGATCTCATTTTACTTCTAAATATTTCTACTAAATGATTTGACCGTTCTGTCAGCAAGGACTCGCACAGGCTTAAATGATCAAGATGGAGGGTTTCCTTTCATTATTTCAGTTTTCATTTCTATTGCGCCCAGAGCCATTTCACCAGGATAACTTATGTCTGTGTTTTCAATCTTTCCGACAGGGGATCTAGTTGCAAGTTTCTCTATCATGGCTCCACGAAAAGTGCCCAAGGCAGTTTCCGAGAGTTCGGGTCAGGGTTCATACATTGTTTCTGATACCTCACCCCAAAGTAACAATTATGTCAAAACATGGACGTATGTTTCCAACATTCTGCAATCTGAGTCGATAAATTGTTCGGATTATTCTAGCGATAACGAGAAGGATGACTTGTCAACCAAATACAAAATCGTCGCTCAAGCAGAGATGCACAAAATAGCGGCAAGGCCACAAATTCTTCCCTATTATGATATGGTCAGGTGGGCACTGGACCATGTGGGCATCCTGAATAGGATGATTATCAGTGAACAGAGGGTGACAATTGGGACTTTTAGACTAGAGCATTTACAGGCAATGTATAAATTTTCACCCACACTGAACCTTACTCACAATGCCGAATTCCTAGAGGGTTTCAAGAAGAAGGAATGCGAGCAGTATGGAAAAAAATTATCCGATCTAATCAAAGATTGGGTTTCGCACCCCGCGAAATTCAGGGCTGATACTCATGGAATCTATTCAATCTCCTCCTTAGAGCCGCAATTCAAGTATATAGCGATGATGGAATGTAGGCTATATGGGAAGGAGGACACTACTCACTTTTTCCTCCCATGGGTACCTCTTATTCATATAGTTGTTGAGGGTTTCTCCTTCGACTGGGCCAAATTGTTTTCTGACAGTATGACCAGTTGAATCACCGAATATCAAGCACAAAGGGCGAGTAGGAAAGCGGCTTCGTTCTTTATGTTTGCTTACATCATGGATGTTATTTGCTTCGTGACACCTTTCCCACTAATGAACTGGATATGGGATCCATCTAATACAGATCCTATTCATGTCTACCACTCGAAACTTTGGGAGGATAAAGCCAAAGAATTCATCTACAATATATTCAACTAGGTAATGGTACCAATGCATGTCTCCATTTTCAGCCATCCACCTCCCAGGATTTCGGATAACATCACGGCCAACCTGATAGCGTGGTAGATTGGTATACAGAAGCATAATTTTCATACATCAGGGTCTTTGGCACCTCTGTTCCCCCATATGCTTTGTCGCTATTCTTGCCAGATAAGCTATTGTGTCACGAGATCGCCAGAGAGACTATGCTCGGCGGGCTAAGCAAAGATCTCAAAGGAGTATCGAAAAAGGTATGGTCGCCCTTTCCCATTCACATTGGTGCATATTCTTTATTAGACTTCGGCCATGCCAGAGCCAAGGCTACGGCCTTAGAAGAAATGAAATTGGTGGACATTGAGTTTAAGAAGCACGACCCAAATAAGGTTTTGAGAAATCACCTGGCGAGTTGTGGCCTGAAGAAGTACGAACATGAGGATTCGCCTCGTGATGAAATCTTCCGGGGCGCAAGGTCCTACTCTGAAGTCCTAATTCAGATTCAAGCCCTGCCGCCCGGAGATATGGCCGATTTCCTTAGATTCTAAGACACCAGCGGAGTTGTCTCCCCCAGGTTTTACAGGGTGAAACCCCAAAGCTTTTGGTTACACAGCAAATGGAAGCCAAAGGCTCAAAGGACTCGAGTCCTGACAAGGAGGATAACCAAGAGAAAACAGGGGAGGCTGGGACCTGAGAACGAGGAGCCGAAATCCCTTATCAACAGGAAGGAAACCCAAAAAAGGGTACGCCGGGAAAGCAGGTCCAAAGTCAAGCAGAGATACCCTCGCAAGGGTTGGGAGACCCACTATCGCTCATATCAAGCAAGCCAGCCACAGATGCTATCCCGACACAATCATTTAAGGAAATTGGCAGTCCCATTGCTTCTATAACGCCCTTACAGTTCACAAACGGGAACCTCGATGCAGGATGGATTTTCAGTGAAGAGCTAATGCCCATTTCTGTAGAAGAGTTACATCCTAATGAATTTTTCTTTGATAAGAAAAGGAAGGTCATAGTGAAGCAAGAATCGTATCAAAAAGCGGGCACAGTGGATAAAAGGTTTAAAATCCTGACAGAAGGAAAGGTCGTAGAAGAGGAAGAATTCATCGACAAGATAGCAGGAACACTGGGGTCTTATGCTACAACCAACTAGTACTTAGTTGGAACTTTGAAGGCCCAATTGAAAGGAAAAAACCTCTTGATCGGTAAGTTGGAAGCTAACGTGTCTATGGCGGAAGCAAATGCCAGGGATGAGATGAGCAAAAGCTTGTAGCAAGCCAGAATAGTCGATCTGCAAGAGATCGATAAACTTAGGTCCGACCTTGAGCAGATGCACTAGTCGGCGCAAATAAGCCAAACGCGGGTAAGCCAGCAGGAGCAGCAAATAATATAGTTACAATCGAAATTGGATGTTGTCGAAAACCAGATCTTAGATATAAAGATATTCCAATCCCAAGCCACTGAAATATGAAAGAAGGCATTAGCAGCTCAACAGGACTTGCTTGCTAAAGTGGGAACCATTCAGAATCACTTTCAAATGATATATCAAGTGCTAGAAGATATTTCCTTGAGAGAAAGAGAAGTTGGGGCGGCTCGGGTTGCTTTCCACGACGTTGTTATAGCCATAGCAAAAGTAGAGATGGCCATTAGCTCCAAATTATCCCTCGCAGAACAAACCAGAGGGAATATCTTACTAAAGGCTTGGGAGAAAAACATATCAGAGAGAAAGGGGAGAGCTAAGGAGGTGAAAAATTCTTGTGAAGAAACATTCGCCTTGATAAATAAAAGTTTGTTAGACCTTGATAAGGAAGGCAGTGTTGGGACGCTGGTCAAAATCAATATAGCTAAACACCTGCTAGATATCAAATAAAATGTGGAAAAGGAGCAAGCTGAAATATCCCAGATAAGCCAAGTTGATATGGTCTAAGTGGAAAAATGGTTAGTACAGACAAGTTTACAATTATGGTCTATCGTCACGGAAGACCGACAAGTGGGAAAAATATTGCCACAGTTGGCGAAGAGTTGTTACACCTTTGAGGCAAACAACCAAGCAGAGCCTTCCAGGTTGATAGCCCAGTTGGTTGAAAGGTGTGTCAATTGCATTGAGTAGCTGAAAGGGCAGGCTTCTGGTGTTAAATGACGACAGATGTCACTCCATTCTATTTCTGGACCCAGAGGAGCAGAGAAAGGAAGGCACTTTTCCCTTATGAAGGAAGACAAAATACGAGGGAATGAAATGCTTCAATCCTCCATTCGTAACTGACAAATTTCTAGAACGTCTGGAATTCGAAATGTTTAGAAGTTGGTTTAAATATACATTTTGAAAAGCACATCAGGGGGCTTTTTCTTTAGGGGGATTGTAATAGAGAAAGTTCCCCTTTGCCAGGATTAATACAAAGAAAATTGAAGACTCCATATTCCGTCGAGATCGAATTATGTGTTTTCCTCTATTATTTCATACTTCATGTTATTTTTTATATATACATATTTGATGAATGTTTTAACTGCAATTTAGTACAACTTCTACTGTGGCGATCAGGTTTTAGCTATCTAAGTTATTTATAGTTTTTCCTCTGTATCGGCTATTAGCAGGCACAAGACCTGTGAATTTCTTAGATCTCTACATTTTATGCTTTATCAAGGTGTCTCTTTTCTTTTCTTCTTCTATTACGGTGTGGGATTCCTCTAGAATTGATGCCCCACATTGTGGAAATCTCTATGTTTTCTTTTGTTTCACACTTGGTTTCAAATTTTAACTCAGTTACGGAAAACGACCTTCAATTTAGTTAAACCTTTAATTGGCTTCATTGAATTTTCCTTATATAATCTAAAATTGAAATATCACTTTAAAACATCAACCCCTTTTAAAGTTATGTTTCTCCATGACTGTACCCGTTGTAAGACAGCTCAACATTGAACCCGGCTTATCGGATCAAACTAGCATCACTTTGAATCTTTTCAATACTACACTTAAGACTGCCATTCCCCGAGCAGAGCTCGAACGTTCATGGGCAACCATCGAACATGATATCAGCATTCAAGAATATTTGGAAGCTAGACGAAGACAAATCAAAAATCAGCAATAACTTCATTTCCCGAAGTTGTTCTTTCCCTTTTTATCACTCACTCACTTGGGATGCCTAGACTCTATACTTTATAGCCTTGAGTACAAACTCTGGAACAACAGTTACCAAAGAAGAATTTTCCCCTTGGGAAGAACAACAAAGAAATAAATATGTGTCCTTTAGGTGAAGAGAGACTAGCATTCACTACCTCATTGCTAGAGAGGTGGTGAAGTTACAACATATTTTCTTGAAATATATAAACATAGATTGGGTGATAAGGTGGTGAAATTGAGGAGAAATTTGTTTGAGATATTGTAATACAGATTGGGTTGTAGAATATACATTAACAAAGAGTGTGCCTTATATAATCAAGAGTGATGTTTTGAAGATAATTAAAATATGAACTAAGAAACTTCATGAATCTTTAAGTCTCAAATAAAATTTGATAATATTGTTAGATATCCTAGATCCATTTCAAATAAGGTGGACAACAAGACACTGATATAACCTCATTTTTAGTATTCAACAATTTAATCATAGAGAATCAATAGGCATCAAAGTACTCATTTTGGGTGATAATTGTTATGATGTTAAGAGGTACTTAAATAGTGCCCCAAGATGATTTGAAATATATTTTTATAAATTTTATTATCATATGAAATTTTATTTTAATATTTTTTTTAAATGAATAATTATTTTAATTAATTTTTTGGATTTTGATTTTCTTATTTTTATAAAATTAAAATATATATATATATATAAACCTACTTATATATATATAATCCAAAATTCTATTTTATCTCCGTTCATAAACCACAATTATTTCACAAGTGCAACCTTATATT